>BPLR01016329.1:0-184549 GCA_021605095.1 Caerostris extrusa | reverse complement strand
TTTGTAGTTGAAAAATTATATCTTTTGATGTTTCAGTAGGGGACTGAATGACCGAGTAGCTAGCGCTCTGCCGCTCGGTACCATAAGTTTTGTGTTCGAGTCCCGGCGGTGGCATGTATGTTTGTAGTGGCTTTGGAATCCACTTTAAGCCGTAGGTCCCGTTCTTATATGACTGTTCAGCGTTGGGCGTAGAGCAGACAACTCAATTACATAATCCTTTTAAACGTTAACAAAATGCATTGATAGTACTCAAACAATAAGAAACATTTCATGCATTAATTGCTTAAAGAATTTGTTCACTTTTCATATAAATATAATTTGTATAATTTTTCCAAACATAATATTCATTGAATTTTAGTTTTAACTAGGGACCTGATGGCCGTGTGGTAAAAGGTGCCTGGCGCTCGGTACCACAGTTTTCGGGTATGAGTCCCGGCGGTGCCATGGTTGTTTATAGTGGTTCGAATTCAATTCTAAAACCGTAGGTCTCGGTTTAACATGATCGTAGAGCGCTGTGGGAGGTATTGTCACTCCACATCTGTAGCTTATCATCAAGCTACACGCGCCTCCTGGGTAGTGCTAAGTGAGTAACGTCGGTGCGGCTCTTGCCTTAAGATATCAAAGACAACTGCCTAAGTGTTTGCCAGTTGAATTAAAAAATAAAATAGTTTTAACTGGGTCTATTTTTATTTGTGCTTTAATCACAAATAATGAAATAATATTAATTAATACTATAATATAATTTAATGTTTAATAATATAACTTATGAATATTAATTAATAATTTTCTATTATATAAAAACTGCAAATATAATAGTGAATTGAACGTAATACACATCATAATTCTGCATCTGTTGGTATTCATTTTTTAAATTCCTAATCAATGTCTTTATTTATTGTTTTTATAATTTGTTTTATCTATTGTTTTATTTTGTTTCTTATTTTTAATATTTGAGTTTGATGTATATATTCGTTAAAGATATGGTTTTTATTTATGTTATTTTTTGCTATTAAGATTTCAATATTTTTAAGATAGATTATTCTTCTTAAATATATCAACTGATTAAAAAAGATTTATGAAGAATTCATCTTTTTGGTTATACATATTAGGTTAAAAAAGTTTTCTCGATATTTAACATTATTTTCTAGTATATTTATTCAAATACTTTTTATTACATAAACGAACGAAACGACGAAAAGCTGGCTTGTTAACGTCAATTAAACTGTGTCAACAGTTCTACCAGCCATTTAGTGAAAAACAACATTGTAAGTAAACATTGGATTTAAAAGCTAAAACGGATGAATCGATAGCTTATTAAGGATACTAGTCAAACAAACGCGGCACACAAAAAATTTTTAAAGAAAAAAAAATTAATATTTATTTGGATTTTTTTCATTTAATTCTCATTTTGAAACTATAAAATTTCCAATTTAAATTATTTAAGATTAAAAATTATTTTTATGTAATTAAACCTCTCAAAAATTACTTTATCTTCGATTGCATTGGCTGCGTTTGAATCCGACCGACTTGGCCGCTTGCAAATTTTATATGCTCTAGTGGGTCTGATTTGGTTTGCCGCTCTATGGTCATTTTGTGTACATGTTCAGGCTAATTAGACAGGGACATATAGTTTAACGTGGGATTCCGAACCACTCACAAACATCCATGCCACCTCCAGGATTCGGAAATTGAAGCCAAGAGGATTTTTAGAGATAACTTTCTATTAACGCATGGAAGGGAAGAAATCTGATATCTTAATCTTAAACAAGTAATATAAAAAAATTTAAAATAAATTTCTACTTCAGATCAACAGAGAAAAATTTATTTTAGTTACTTTTTGTCAAATAATTACAATTAAAATTTATCAAAAAATTATTATTGTTTTTCGCAAGAATTGAACTCGCATTCTTCACCTTCACGAGAAAAATACTGAAATCCTTGCATTTTACCGATTGAGCTAGTGCCTGTTGATTTCAATTTTCATTACAAACTGTTAAAATTCTATTTAAAGTATTAAAAATTAATTAAATTTAATGAATGAATGAATATTTGAAAACCTGCATTAACATCCAGTGTCATCTACTACAAGTTCAAAAAAATGTATTTGAACTCGAGTGAAGGAATAAAAAAGTATTTTTTATTCACGATTGAAAATTTGAACTAGATATATACAGGGAGAGTGTGAGCTAGTAGAAGAAATTCAAAAATGCGTGTTGATTATAGAATTTCCTACAAAATTTCCTCCATAACTCCGTCAGAATTCGAACCTGAAACCTATGCTACCAAAGGCCAAAGCGCTTGCCACTGGTCTTCGAGCCGAGCTCTAGTGGGTTCGACAATAAAAGAAGATATTTAATTAATTTGTATATTTAAATTGTTCTTTTACTTTTATTCAAATAAATTCGCTGTTAAAACACATGCATGCAAACTTTGTATTTGAGTTGTGTGTAAAAGATAAATCGTCTATTACCTTCTTATTATTATTATATATTTACTAATTTAATATCACCATTTAAATATACCATATGTCGATTTTATTCCATATCAAGCGAATTAATGCAAATTTTATATTTTGGTTCTTTTGTTTCTGAAATTTAAAAAGTTTAATAAAGCTCTGAATTTTAGTTGATTTCAATTCCATACAATTAGAAATTATTGAATACATTTCAGAACAATACTGAAACTTATATGTTGATGGAATATAGCACATTTTTCTGTTCTTGTGCTTTCATTCAAGAGGTCCCACCTCCTTCTCAATCACATAAGTAAAATGTGTGCAAGTTTGGTTTGTCGCTCTACGGTCATTTTATGCACACTTTAGGCTAATTAGCCTGGACCTACAGTTTAACGTGGGATTCCGAACCACTCACAAACATCCCTGCCACCACCAGGATTCGAACCTGATACTTGTGGTAGCAAAGGCAAAATGTCTGCAAGAGTTCAAATTTAGTGTTCTACTATAGTGGTAGCGGATTCTACTATACGTAATGTAAGAAAATAGATAAATCATTGTTTATTTGCCAAATTTGAGGGGGTCAAAGGCGATAATTCATTTAAATTGGTCTGTTACTTAAGGGCTCAATTTTCAAGATAACATTTTTTTTTTTGTTTTGCTGATATATCCGGCCATTATTACGACAGCCTCTCCTATTCCAAAATCATTTTATGACATTCATATATGGTCTTCGTATATTCTTACTTCGGTCTTTTTGCAGAAAGTGATTTTTCTGTGAAAAATTTTATTGTTACCAAGTAAATTTTTCCTTGTGACATTGCGATATTTTCATCATCAAAATAAGTAGCACATTTTTAGTTGATATTATCTAATTACTTTTATTTAATTGCTTTTTAATTTATATTAGTTGAATCTAATTTATAATAATAATCGTTTATAATCCTTTCACGTCTGCTGCTATCTAAAACTATTTATTTCTAATTCTATACTAATTATTTCTAATTTAATAATTAACTGCCATACAAATTGTAAAAATTGCTATCATATATTATTTGTGCATTTCCTTACCAAAATGAATCTTGCTCTTAATAATTCTGTCATTTTATTGGCGGGATAATAATTTAAATTAAACATTGAAGTACAGTACATATTTTTTATTTAGGGTTCTAATCGTATTTAAAACTTTCGTTGCCCGTTTTGTTTAAAAATTAAATTGCTCATCCCATAATTTGAAATTGGAATTAGGAAATGTTATAAAACTGAAAAATATTGAAAAAGGTATGAGCATAATTGATAAATTTGATATAATTGTTTTCACACTCCAAAAAGATGAAGCGCATTGATAGAAAAATTGAATATATCCCGGAATCCAACACGATAAAATACCGACAGCTATGTCCTAATAGATGGATGGAAATAACACGAATCAGTGGCAATAATGCTAGAACTATTCAGTCCTATAGTTCATGGATGAAAAAAATGTCTTGGAATGACAGAGACGCTCCGTCTACTGCTGAAATGTTATTGCATGCCTTGAGACGAATTTTTAGTATCATTGAATGTATTAGATAAATTGTTTGCGAATACATTTGCTCTGTACAAATAAATAAATAAAAATCTTATAACCACATTAAATCTGCGATAAATTTCATTGATGACGTTATTGATCAAATTGGTTTAGGCAAATATTCCGATATCAATTAAAAAAATATTTTACTGCTGTTATTGATCTAACTCAAATTGAAATTGAGTAATATAATTCAATTGAATTGAATCAAATCCCTAACGAAATTGGAAAAAAAAAACCCCGAAAATTGGCTACCACGAATTACTAGCCTATTGGATAAAAAAAAAAAAATTTCGAAAAACGATATTTACACCATTTCTAGATCAATTGTTGTGCTAATTGAAAGAGAAGTTTATATACCATTAAACTATATTAGAAAAAATGTGATGCCTGTTTCCAAAAACTGATAAATCTGCAAAATTACAGAACTTTATACATTTGTGTAAATTTATAATATTTCAACTAGCACTCCCATTTATGAAAATGAATTGAAAATTGCGGTTCCATGTACCAAAACTTCAATATGCAAAGGGTCTGATGGCCGAGTGACTAACGCTCTGGCACTCGGTGCCACTGGTTTTGGGTTCAAATGCCGGTGGTGCCATGGATATTTGTAGTGACTTGGAATCCACTTTAAACCGTAGGTCCCGGTCTAATAGTTGAGCATAAGGCTGATAACTCTTTTCCGTAAAAAATAAAATAAAAAATGAAAAAAAAAAACATCTCTTGTCTCGAAATCTGCCAGTAGGAAGATGGCCTTGACCCATCACGGGCTGTAGCGCCAATTAAGAAGAAGCAATATGCAATAACGCAATTGAAACATTAGTCCAATGCAAAAGGAATTACGTTGTCAGACGACCTTGGCCCACCATGGGACTGTTGTGCTAATGAAGAAGAAGCAATATGCAAAAACGCAGTTGAAGCGTTTGTCCAATGCAGAAAGAATGTATATTCTAATATATATTTCTTGTTAAAAATATCTGCTATTCTACCATGATATCTTGCTTAAATGAAATTTGTTTAGCGTTAAGAAAGGCTGGAAACATTGAGAAATATTGTAGGGCAGGGATGGGCAAACTTTTCGGTCGCGGGCCAAAAATCGAGAAAAAAAAAGTTTAGACGGGCCAAGATAAATTCTTCTAAAATTTAAAAACAATATACAAGTATTACAATTTGAATATGTTAATGAGAGGAATGAAATTGCGATTTCATTTTTAAAAGTTCCTTCTATTGAGGTTCGAAGTGAGATGTACTGATTCTAAGGAACGAGGCTAAAAACTCATCTGTCAGTCTATTTCTGAAATAATTCTTTCTATGGTTCGTAGTTGAAAACACTTGTTCGCATAAATAAGATGAAGCAAACATAGCATAGATTTTCTGGGCGTGAGATATTAAATTCGGGAAACTTACTTTCGATAGTGATTTGTAAACAGCTATAACAAAGAACTTCCGCTTTTAACACTTTACCGATTGAAAGCTGTCTGTGCTTGCTATTTCGGTAGATTTATGTTTTGTAGGTCAAAAATAGAGAAAGTAAAAAAGATCATCAGTCCTTTGAAAAAAAAAAAGGAAGAAAAAAAAAATAATATTTAACCAAAGTAGAAAAGGAGATGGATATGTAATATATATTTCTTTTAATTTGCCTCAGACCGGCAAATTAAAATTCTATCCGTGGGCCGGATAGAACTTTTCGGAGGGCAGGAGTTGGCTCGCGGGCTGTAGTTTGCCCATCCTTGTTATAGGACAAGAACGTTTAAATTGTTTAGCTTTATGAAATATTAATCGAAATAATGAAGTTGAAACAAACAATATCATCGATGAGTGGCCAGAAGAAAAAGGAAGATTAAATTTTAATTTGTAATTTTACGTAATTTTTTTTTTTATTTGTATTTTAATAGAAAAACTATTTTGAAAATAAGTTATATATTACGAATAAATTACAAAAAAAAAAAAAAACATAAAATACCTCATAAATAAAGATAAGTTCATGATATAATAATTATAAAATTACTATATTCTATTCTATTTTTAAAATAAAATAAAATAAAATTATAACATGCATATTAACATCATAACAACACCATATCAAAACTTATACAACAGCTACACAATTTTCTAGACTCATAAAACAATTATTCTAGAATTCAAACCCTTCATTATTAATCATTAAAAAATCATATGCACGAAATTTCATTAAATCCATAGGTCACGCATTTGATAATGATATACAATACGAAATCTCAGTAGGAATTCTCACTCCTTAAACACAGGAAACTTCCCCAAGATAAGGCGATTAGAACAGCTTGGATAACATTGCTCATGCACTATGTAATCGGAACTGTCTGCCAATCAGAGCTTCAGTTTAATGAGTAATGTAGAAACACGATAGTCATAGCGTGCATTGAGAAAGTCATATTATTCATATTTATAATTTTAAATGTATTGGATACTGTGTGCATCTCTTTTAAAGTATGTATTTATATAAATTTTTCATTATAAACTACAATACATCGATTCAAATTCATCAACTAAAAATTATTTCTTACAAAAGATTTATTATATATATATATGGAAATTGTAATATATATATATATATATATATATATATTTATTGCTTTTCTAAATAAGTGTAGAAACACGATGTTTATAATATGTATTGAGAAAGCTAAGTGATTCATGCTTTTAATTTCACATGTATTGGATACTGCAGTATACTGTGCATCTCCTTTAAAGTATGTATTCATATAATTTTCCATTCTAAACTATGTTACATCCATTCAAATTTATCAATTAATATTATTTCTTAAAAAATATTTATATATTTTATGTATATTTATTGCATATATATATATAATTGTATAAATATTTATTTTATATTTATTATATATATATATATATATATATATATATATATATATATATATATATATATATATATATATATATATATATATAATTTTCTAAATAATATATACATTTATTTTTATATTTATTGTATATATATATATATATATATATATAATTTTCTAAATAAAAGTAGAGATGTGATGGTTATAGCATGTATTGAGAAAGCAATATTATTCATGTTTATAATTTCGTGGATCGTACAGCGTTGGGAGAGGGGGTATAGTGCGTACTCGTGTAGTGTTACTCGTGTCCGTAGCAGCATATCTTCAAGCTACACGTGGCCCCTGGGTAGTGCTCAATGAGTAACAGCGGCGCAGCCCTTGCTTATGGTATAAAGATTAACTCTCTCTGTATTGTCTGCTGCATTCAAACAACAACATAATATCAAAAGTATTGGATATTGCAGTAGACTGTGCATTTCTTTTAAAGTATGTACTTGCATAGTTTTTTTACATTTCAAACTATAATACATCGATTTAATATTATCAACTAAAATTATTTTTAAAAATACTTATTATATATTTATGCTTAGAAACATTAATATACATATATACAATTTTCTGAATAAATGTAGAAATACGATGGTTATAGCATTTATTCAGAAAGCCGTATTATTGCTGTTTATAATTTCAAATGTATTGGATACTGCAGTATACCGTGCATCTCCTCTAAAGTATGTATCTATATAATTTTTCCCATTACAAATTATATTACAACGATTTAAAACTTAATCAACTAAAATTATTTTTTAAAAAAGATTTATTATATATTTATGTTTAGTAACTTTATTATATATATATATATATATATATATAATAAAAATTTATAATAAAATAATAATGTTAACCATACGCACATAGTAAAGAAATATATAACACTAAAAATGAAATCATTGCAAAATATATATTTTAGTAGTGCGATATGTGTTTCTCCACTCGTTCACTTAACTTTTTGGAAATTGATCGCATTGATGTGTTTGCACATCATAATTGGTGTTGCAAATTAGCGTCCGTTATGTTTGAGCGTGTTTTGTGTTAAGTCCATTTCATTTTCGAAAAAAAAAAAAACGATTCTCAGGTATAAGTTGAACCAAAAGCGCTAACAACTTCAATTAAGAGTATGATTTGTTCTGCTATCGCCAATCAACTGTGCGTGTATAGGGATGGTCACTGAGGTCACTTAAAGTGAAATATGAAATATAGAAACATAGATGTTCCAAGATGTGCTCATCATGAGTTCGCAAAATATAACCTAATTTTTCTGCGAACTCACAAATAAAACAGGAAATATCTGTTCTATATTCGCAAGAATATTATTTTAAAATCAAAGCTCATTTTTTCTCATAACTTCGACAGTTAATTTTTTAATATACGGTTGTACACAGAAATTATTTTTCTTAATACATTGATTTTTCACTATTTTGGCCATTATAAAAATAAATATATTTTGTAAAAGTATGATGTGTTCACGGGCCGAAAAATTATTCAAGGCAGGCTGCGGGTTGGCCACCCCTGGTCTATATGTTGCTGTCGACCAAGTGGGATAAACAAAACATAACACCAATTCAAAAATCTTTTGTTTTTATTATATCTTTTGAGTTTAGGGAACAGCCAAAAATCGCATTTAGAGATTTAGAGATTTATTAGTTATTTTAGAGATTTTAATAGTCTCTTTCAATGATGTAATATTATTTTAATAGTTTTTTTAATAGTTACATTGCATCCATTAGGTATTAATTATTACAATTCCAAAATAATTTTTAAAAATGCTACCTGAATAATTAAAACAATAGCGATTAAGAATACATTATAATTAAATATATTTATTTACAATTTTTTTTCTCTTGATTGATAAGCGGAATGTAACCTTATCACTGCAGCAAATTACATTTTTCTTTTACAATTTCTCAACACTTTCTAACAAATAAATGCAGTCTATTAGATTGTAACGACGGCAAATTGCAAAATGCGGGCTGTTGGGATTTGGTGATATTTGTGTCGCTAACTGAACAATAAATCACCAAATGCGGTAAACTGGATTTCTTGAATACTTGGCAATTCACTTCACTTCACTTACATTTGCAACCCTTTGCTTGGCGCACTTTGGCAAAAAGAATTTTTGACGCCAAGTCCTTACGCTCCTTATACAACGATTTTGTTACAATGACATTAAAATTTATACTTTTAATAATTTTATACCAATAGTTTTTTAATTACTGAAGATCGTAGCTCCTTCTCGAAAAAAGAATTTTATTAAAATTCTAATTTTTAATTAATCATCTCAAGTAAAATAAATAGTAAGAGATACTCCAAGTTGCAAAAAGAGATCATAGAGATAACGACAATAACAATAAAAAAAATAACCACAAATTTCACTGCTAAAACAGATAATTCACTTCACAAATAGCCGCAAAATTCACTTAGATTCAAATTTTCTGCTACTGACGATACAATGTATTTTGGTGTATACTTTAATATGTTCCAGATTTATTGGATTAAACCCTAAAGAATTCTTTCCGTAATTCCATTTCCATGAATTACATTTGACTATCTTGCCTAGTTTTATCGCTTTATTTCCAAAATTTATTGCTTTATCGCCAAATTGTTATTTTACTAATCTGCCAATGCTTATCGCTTTAACGCTAAATTTATTGTTATACTACTATGCCCAAAAAGCTAGACCAATCATTTTTTTTTTCAAAAACTCTTTATTTATTCTTCCAAATTTATTTTTCGCATCAAAGCAATCCCCCCGGACACAATGCACTTATGCGAACTTTTTTCCAATCCTCAATGCATACTAAAACGTTATTGGCAGGGATGGCCTTCAAAGCGTTCGACGATTCACGTTGAATCTCTTCAATCGACTGAAAACGATCTCACCGGAGTGATATTTTGAGTTTAGGGAACAGCCAAAAATCGCACGGTGTGAATACGGTGGTTGTGGAACGATATGGGTTTCATTATTGGCGAAAAAGTCACGAAGAATCAATGCAGTGTGAGCTGGCGCATTCAGTGTTTTCGGTACCCTTCTAGATTTGACGCGCTGACCGATCCTTTGAAATTCCAACATCATCAGCAAGGTCTCTAATTGTAAATCGACGGTTTGCAAGCACCAAATCTTTAATTGTTTGGACGTAAGCTTCGTCGGTTGAGGTTGATGGTCGATTTAAGGGCTTTCGTCTTCAACGCGTTCTCTGCCTTCTTTGAACAGTTTATACCACTTCTAAACATTTCTTTCCGATACAGGAATGCTCACTGAATGCCTTCTGCAACATTTTATAAGTTTTCGCAAACAAAATTTGATGCAAGTTCTTGGCTCAATTAATTCAGATATTTCAAAAATCGCCGGAATCAGTTTTAGCGTCTGACAAAGCCAAACGTAACTCAAACACTAATGAATATTTTGACGTTAAATTTCACATAAATATCAAGGACAGTGCCAGCAACCTAAAAGAGTAAAAAAAAAAAAAAATGAAATTCCATAAGCCCCGTGAATTTTAAATTGGTCTTACTTTTTTGGACACAGTAGTATGACTCGTTTCTCTGAACAGTTATTACTTTTTTTTTCTGATGAATACTTATAGCTACAAAATTACTCGAAAAATTGAAGAATTTTATTACTTGTTTAAACATTTCGTTCTAAAATATATTAATTTTATTTTTTATATATATATATTATTCCGTGCATTTTAATTAGAAAAATTTGTGCACATTTGAATAAAAAAAATGAAGTATTATTAGATTATTCACTTTATCAATTTTATAAGAATTATAAATTTAAAATTTTTATGAAAAATATTTTATAAACAATAATTATTTATAATTCTTTTCTATTTCTTAGCGCACAGTAAACCAATTTTGCAATTAAAACCAGAATAAACAAGATTAAAACAAAAAGTTGTAAAATAAATAAATTCCTACATGAACTTTAAACTATTATGACTCAACGTGTTTTATCATTTTTCAAAAGAATATATAAACTGAGAACATTTTTTTTCAAACATATTTAAAAATAAATCAAACTTAACTGAAATTTAAAAAATCAATAACTGAATTCTAACGTGCAATGTAAAGGTAAATCAAAGTCAAGGCAAATAATCAGGATTCCGACTGGCTGACATGCTTAAGTCGTGAGATTTTTAATATATGGTGGAAACCCAACTTTAAATGTAATGGCCTTGCCTGGAGTTTTTGTAAATGTTTTTTTATCTTAAAAATCATAAATAAGTGACCAAAATCAAACTTTTCTTCAAATTGATTATTAAGCACTGCAGTTTAAATACACCATTGTTATTCAATAATTATTACATTTAATACACAATGAAAGTGTTATTTTTAGACTATAGCGTAGAAGTTCTTAAATTTGCTTATGCGGTCTGTTAAGGGATTGCGAAGGAATAATTTATTTGAAATTTTGATCTATTTACAATTATCACCTTTTTTTCTGGGTTTTTTTTTTTTTTTTTTATGAAGCTGTTGGTTATAATTTGGAGGTCCTGCTATACTCATTCATAAGCCTATTTAAACTATTTTCTTTTTAACTAATTAATTAATTTCTGTGGTATTTTCAGTTTAACAGTAAATGAGATTTCTAGAAACTGCATGGTTAAGATAAATAGGCTGTTGAACACCGGGAAATTCATTGCTCTGCAGTGGATTCATGCCAATGCGGGATGTATAATATGGAAATGGCAGGCTGATATGTTGGTCAGAATGACTCACAAATGATGCCACCTGATCCTCCTTTCCCTTTGTCACACATAAAGCGAAATATATCTTTCTCTATTAAATCATCTAACCTTTTCAACACCTGTATAGAATACCTTTTTCAGTCACCTCACAAGCCATGACTGCGTAGAATAGGTCTGGTTGATACCCACTTTGCGACTGTGGCGCGACCATGACTGGGGAGTACCTCATCATATGCCCTACTGTTCTAAACTGTTTCCCTTTTGTGATACTGTCAATGCCTTTTTAGTGATTATTTTTGTCGTTCTTTAATGTATTGGGCTGCTCGTCGACTCATTATCGAGAGGTCGGAGATGGGTATAGGACAAAAAAAGTTTAACAATTAATAAATATATTTTTTTTCTAATGCAACTGGCAAACACTTAGACAGCTTGGTCTTAGATGCCTTAAGGCAAGCGCTGCACAGACGTTACTCACTTGCCATTAATCAGGGGCGCGTGTAACTTGAAGATAAGCCACGGGCGCGGAATAACAATGCCCTCGCAACGCTCTACGATCCTATTAGACCGGGACCTACGGTTTAAAGTGGATTCCGAACCACTACACACATCCATGGCACCGCCGGGACTCGAACCCGAAAACTATGGTACCGAGCGCCAGAGAGCTAGCCACTCGGCCATTCAGGCCCCAATTAATAAATATAACATTATAATTTAATTAATTATTATAATTTAAAAAGTTTAACTAATTAAAGTTTTAAATTAATTATAACTATTATTAAAGTTTAACAGTTATAATTAATTTTAAAACATTAATAACAAAATACAGAACTTTAACCGTTATTTAACTTCTGTATTTTGTTATTAATTTATTTAAATTGTAGTTTTTATGTTAAACTTTATTTATAATTTTTTATACATAAAATCAATTCATTGATCTTCATTCTCAATAATAAATATATTAATTTGTTCTACAATATTTTATCTTATTTGATTTGCCTTGTTTTTGTATATTTATCAGCAATTAAATAAAAGGAATAAATTAAAATTCAAAATGTATAATGTAAATTATAATAAATTTAAATTTTAAAAGGTTTTTCTTTCAAGAAAACCGCCATGCAAAAATTCCTAAAAAAGTTTAAGAATCACTGCTGTGGCGATTTTGGCGAAATTGTCTTGACAGCAAATTTAATTGTTAAAGCTTTGACAAAATCGCTGGCAATAGATTCAGTTCTGTATATATTGCGTTAAGATATATTTATTTACAAGCATTATCCTGCATTTTTTCCAAGAAAGTACAAGTCATTATCGTTACACGAAAAAAACTGTATCTCAAACACTGCCGAAACACCAATTAAGCGAAACACTCTTCCACGCAATAGCAAAGTGTTTCTTAAGCGGTCATTTTGTAGAGCTCTGGATTTCAGTGAAAATGAGGTAAAATTTATTTTTCCATGAAAAATTTCATATAATTTCTCTATTTCATAAATATAAATTCGTATTTTTTTACTAACATTGCGAAAAACTAGTCAATGGAAAATTTTGACTTCTATTAAGTTACGATAAATATAAAATAAGTATAGGTCGTAGAATAGGTACAAACGAATTTTAATGTTTCTGCTCATGTTAGAGTGTCTACTGATAAAAGGAAAGATTTTCCTAAAATTCATACTGGATTTATTTTTAGTATATTCGAAATGATTTTTCCATGTAAGGTGCTGGTCTAAGTAAATACCTAAATATTTTGAACTCATTTTCCAAGGAATTAAGGTATCGTTAATTTTTATATTCCGTTTTTTATTTTATTATCTACTGAGTAGAAGATTGCCACATATTTATAAACATTTAATGCAACTTTCCCACCTGTCAAACCACTTATTAAAGACTTTAAGATGATTTGTTAGATGACAAAGATATTTATGTTATTATTCTTATTAAGGATAGCTGTATCATCTGCATAAATTACACACAGAACTAGCAAGTATAGCGGGAGATAAAAATAGAGAAAAGAAGAGGGGGATCTTATTTCCCTGGGGAGTACCTGTCAACACACTCTAACCGTTTCTGCCCGCTGTATTTACTACTTTGTGACCTCACCCTTTCGGCTGATTGCCAGACAGTCTCGAACTTAAAGAATCAGTCGCCATTTCTAGGAAGAATATCCCCCTTTGAAGGTAGGAAAGATAAAAGATAATTCCCTTTATATATTTATATATACATTCACAGTCCAGTCACATTAATGTGACCACCTGTCAAAAGCCAGAATATACACTCTTGTATATTTTGTCATTAAGTGGAATGTGGTATTTAAGTGGTATTAAGTGGAATTCTTTATATACACTCCACTGCAATGTGCCTTTTGTGATTGGTTATTTCACGTTGACGTCGAAAGTAGGTGGTGGTCCCATTAATGTGACTGGACTGTGTATATAGCCGAGTGGCTAGCGCTTTGGCGCTCGGTACCACAGGTATCGGGTTCAAATCCCGGTGTTGCCGTGGGTGTAGAGCGTTGCGGGGACATTGTTATTCCGCGTCCGTGGCTTATCTTCAAGCGACACGCGCCCTTGGGTAGTGCAAAGTGAGTAACGTCGGTGCAGCATAATTAATAATAATTAATTAATAAATTTTAATTAACAATTTTTGTAATTGCAAAAAAAAAAGAAACTGCCTTTTTATTTCTATTTTTGTTAATATTACGAACATAAATATTGAAAATAAGATATTATTAAAAAAATATATAATCAAATAAAATATTATATTAAAAACATTAAAGTTTTATTTGTGGAGCCATTTTTATTTATTTGTAATAAAAGCGCTCGAAAAAATTAGAACTTGTTATAACAATGCGCTGGCTAACGAGGAGCAACTCAACTCAACCTTTTCTTGCCCACTAACGTAGAAAATGAGTATTTCTGTTGGAGTTAAACACCGTTTTATTTGTGATTATAATTCTAAAACAATTAACTAATATATTAATATTTTATATTATTACTTCTGTGTAATTTTTTCCAATTATAAATAATATCTATTTTCGTTTCAGGAAGGAACGTTAATTTTTTATGTTCTTCAAAGAATATAGTTGCTGACGTTGAATGCAATGAAGTTATTAGAAACAATGACTTTTAATATATTTTTTATACAAAAATTTACTACCTCAAGGTCGAACTACCTTACACAGTTTTTAAGTTATTTATCAGTAAAAAGTGACATCTAACGATAATTAATGATATTAAAAAATGGAACATTTAACATGAGATATAAATTGCCTTCATATATCTTATGAAATCCATCTTCAATCTGATTACTTACCACGAAGTTGTATATCGTGAATATCATGGAATGCAGTTTATGTAGTAACTTGATTTCATACGCAGGAAAGCAATCATTTGCTTCAAATATATTTAAAAGGAGTTTAATAATGATTGGAACTAAGTTAAGATTAAATTTAATTTATTTATAATAATTTGGTGAAATTACTTTATTAAAAAAATTGGTATGTCAAAAATCTCGACGTATAATCACAGGATTCCGTTTCAAATGTGGTATCATATTTCGACGACTGTTTACCCTTTACAATATTATCATGATGACGGTAATAGGTGCCATTGTGTATGTAGTCATGATTCAAGAGTTAGAAATGACTGATGACCATGTGACGTCCAGACTTGATGAATTTCAATCAGCAAAGTTCACAAAGCAAGCCTTAGAGCTGACTTCAAATCATAAATCTGTAAACAAACGTCAGATAGGTAAACAAGAAAATTTGAAAGGTCAGACTCAAGCAGTTTCTGTATATAGAACTAGCAAGAAAAGCGAAATCTCTACACCTGCAGATAGAAATGTTATTGATAACATGCCACCAATGGATCCTCCAAAACATTTGCCTGTCATCAAGGTCAAATACCGAGGTAAACAACCTAGATTAAAACTCAGCTCCAGGCAAGTCAAGTATATAACTCCAAAGAAACTTACAAATAGAGATGTGTTGAGGGCCCTAGCCCATCCTAGACTGTTTCCAACCAGTGAACAACCACCAATCCAGGATATTAGAGGTCGAATAGCAACTAGCCTTAACGACTGGATTCAAGCAAACAGTCCAAGAGATCGTCATAAGTTTCTGGTATATTCAGCGTTTTGGGATGATAGATTCGAACAAAAACAATGTCAGAATTCTTGCCATCATGGTGACAAAGAACCCACCAGCAGTCTTTTGTAGGTTGCAAATGTCTGATGGAAAGACTATGGATGCCAGAGTGGTAAGAAAAGTCATGAACGAGCATTGGAAGCTAAGATATTCTTCTTGTTTCTTATCTTGTGAAGTTCCTAAGAATACACTCCCACCATTAAAAGTCTTAGTATCCTTAAATCGTAATTTCACATTTTCTGCCATGTTGCCTGTACATCAAAATAAAGAAAACATAGCATCGCCAAGGGGGGATCTAGCTGTGTGTGTAAAACCTCTTCACTACTCCTACGACAGAGCCACCTGGTTGTTAGAGTTTATCGAATTCCATCGCATTCTAGGGGTGGAACACTTTTTCTTTTACAACCACACAGTGGGACCGAACGTAGATGTCCTTCTGAGACATTACATCAGCCAGAATATTGTGACAGTCCTACCGTGGAGTCTTCCAGTGTTGTCCCAAAAAGAGATTCGAACGGAAGCAATCTTCTCGTCTCTGAATGATTGCGTCTTCAGGACAATGTATCTGTTCCATTATGTGATCCTTCTAGACTTTGACGAGTACATCATCCCGAGAGAACATGAAAGTTATTTGGACATGCTCAACCAGCTAGAAGAAGACAACAAGCACATAAGAGGGAAACCTGGCAGTTTTGTTTTCAAGAACACATTCTTCTACCTCTATTGGGAGAATGACACCATTGCATATGGTGTCGAACCCGAAAACCACCTCAATGGGTACCTTACTTCCTCACCCAGTACAAAACGAGAAGATTATCGACTGCTATGAAGATTGGCAGTCGATCCAAGTTCATAGTTGTACCAGAAAGAGTAGTAGAAGTTGGAAATCATGTAGTATGGAGACACACATCAGGTGAGAAATTAATATTAATATTTAAATATTAAACTGTCATTTTTTACAAAAAAAAAAAAACAATTAAGGATGCGCGAAAATATATAAATTTAGAACTATTCAGAATGCACCACATAAGCTCTTCTATTACATTATACACATGAGTGTAATGTATTAAAAAAACTAAAAGAAAATTAAATTTTAAAAATAATCAGCAACTAAAATCAATGACGAGTGACCTGGCTGCGATATAAATTTGATTTACAAATTCAGTTGACTCCAAAGACGGAGAATTTCAGAGTTCTCGAATTTTCGGCGAATCTAACACATGTAGTCTGCAACAGAACTTACCTTATCACATGGCGTGATACCACAAGGGGCTCACTTTGAAAACAGGTGGAAACTCCGGCTTGTTCAGTCACTTCAGAGAAAAAAGACACCTTTTCTTGTCGACTCGTCGTACAACACTCCTTTTTCAAAAACCTTCCTTTAAGAAAATCGTCAAAAGGGGGGCAGCTTCCCCTCACTTCTCATTGCAGTAGACATTTTCATAGCCTATGGTCGATCACGATGCAACAACTCGTGATGCAATCCATATATCAACCTGTGAAGGTCGCACATGCAAACGCTAATTTCATGAGGTCTCATTATCCATGACACTAAATATCTGCTATCATATTTGAGTGACTGGTTGTTCTCATTAGTACAAAACACTAATTGCATGTAATATAATTATTCAAAACACTGCTTATCTTCTGTCAAATTTGAGTGATTGGTTGTTATTATGTACTTGTTAAAGAATATACATTCTTCTCTCCTAGGAACGAAATGCTACAACTCTTCTCGTGGGAAAAATGTTACACTGATAACAACATACACAAATCCTTCTTTCTTTTAATTTGCCGAATGCCATACTAATAAATATAGGTCAATAACATATTTATACACGGTATTAAATGTTTATTTTAATTATAAATAATTTATTCAAAACATTACGAAACAATGTATAAAACTTTCTCAGAAAAGCAAACTGTATAATAGAAATTCCAAAGGTTTGAAAAAAAAAAAAATAGATTCATTCAAAAATCTTTCGTGTAACACAAAATTGATTTTTACCCAAAAGCTATTACAAGCAAAGGTTACAAAATTTCATTACCTAAAAGGCATCATTAAATGTAATTTTTGCTGCATATAATTTACAAGAAATGAATGTTGGTCGTACGCTAATTTAAAGTTAGAACCTTTTTATCCCACAATTATAATATAATTTACATTAATGAAACAAATTATTCGGTATTTAAAGAATAAATTATGAAAAGAAACAATATTAAAATTCTGAGAGGTCCATTTTTATTTCAATAGCTTTAAATAAAAAAAGACCAATTATTTCATTTATTTTAAAATTACGTCATTAAATTTTTAATCAATAAATTTAAATTAGATTTATTTAAACGATTTATTTATCTATCTATAATACCTCAAAAATCATATATACATGCATCATATATACAAATTAAATATAAAATTACCAAAAAAAATTTCTGCAAAAAATGGGGCTTGATGGCCGAATGGCTAGTGCTCTAACCACAGATTTCGGGTTCGAGTCTTGGAGGTGAGATGGATGCTTGTAGTGGTTTAGAATCCACTTTAAACAGTAGGTTCCAGTCTAACATGATTCTAAAGCGTTGTGGGGGTAGTGTTATTTGCCTCCGTAACATATCTTCAAGCTACACGCGCCCCCTGGGTAGTGCTAAATGAGTAACAACGGTTCATCCCTTGCTTATGGCATAAAGATTAAATTTATATTCTTATTTTTTTTAAATAAATTAGTTTTAAATACAATAATGCATGATTAAAGAATTAATTTTAATAAACAGAAAATGAAATGAAAGATTTCGTAAGAAAAGAATTTTTGGAAATTAGAATTAGAATTTTTTCGTAAGAAAAAGAAAGAATTTTTGTAAGGAACTCGGAAAAGTTTTCGTAAGAATTTTTGTAAGGAACTTTTTCGTTTTTTTTTTTCGTATTATCGTAAGAAAAATTAAGCTCAGTAAAAATCTGTTAGCTGCTTTTTAAGCAATTTTAGTATTTGATTGAATATTCCCGAGTTTTGAAAGTATCTTTAATCGTCTTATATAGATTCGAAATAATTTTTAGTAAATTCCGGGTCTATTTTGTTCCAATTTACAAATTTTTGATGTTGCTTTGGGAAAACATTATGTTGCTGAATTCTATTTTGGTTAAATGTTCTACTGGGTTCAAATCAGATGACTGAGATGTTTTATTTATTTTTTTATACAAATGTAAAGTATCCATAATAAAACAATGAACCCAGTATGCTTAATAATTTTATCCTGATAAAAATCTCTTTTTCTCCTTTCCATACCTCACCCCTACTTAATTAGTTAGTTTAGTTTGTCGCTCTACGGTCATTTCTTTGGAAAAAAAATTTCTGGATATAAACGAAATCATATGAAAAGTTAATTTTTTATTAAAATATAGTTTTCATTATGAGCATTCAAATTATATTTCATTGATTAATGAAAATCTGATAAAGAACGCATGAATCCTTTGTTACCATTTGCAGACATTTATGAACATCACAAGCAGAATACCAAAAATAACTATAGGTCAATATCATATTCATACGTGCTATTTAATGTTTATTATAATTAGTAATAATTTATTCAAAACATCATTAAACGATTAAATTATTTTTATCCATAAAACTTTCTAAAAAAAAAGCAAACTAAATAATAGAAATTCCAAAGGTTTCTAAAAAAAATCGATTCATTCAAAAACCTTTCGTGAAACACAAAATTAATTTTTGTCCAAAAGCTATTAAAAGCAAAGGTCTAAAAATGTCATTACTAAAAAGCATCATTAAATGATATTTTTGCTGCATATAATTAGACAGAAATGAATGCCGTTCGTTTTTTATTTTTAAGATAAGCTTTTATACTACAATTATAATTTATTATTTTTTAATGAAACAAATCCGGTATTTAAAGGAATAATTTTAAAATTCTGTATTAAAATTCCGTATTAAAAGGAATAATTCTGGTATTAAAAGGAATAATATTAAAATTCTGTATTAAAAAAATAATTCTGGTATTAAAAGGAATAATATGAAAATTCTGTATTAAAAGGAATAATTTTGGTATTAAAAGGAATAATATTAAAATTCTGTATTAAAAGGAATAATTCTGGTATAAAAAGGAAGAATATTAAAATTCTGTATTAAACGGATTCTGGTATTAAAAGGAATAATATTAAAATTTTTGTATTAAAAGGAATAATTCTGGTATTAAAAGGAATAATATTAAAATTTTGTATTAAAAGGAATAATTTTGGTATTAAGAGGAATAATATTAAAATTCTGTGAGGTCCTTTTTTATTTGAATTGCTTTAATTAGAAGGTCAATTATTTCATTTATTTTAAAATTACATCATTGAATTTTTATTTAATAAATTTTAACATTTATTTAAACTATTAATTTATTACTATTAACTATTTATTTATCCATGTTTTACATTAATAAATATAATAAAATAATTATTAATTAAATATATAACTAATATAAATTATAATTAATTAAATATAAAATTTATATAAATTATAATTAATTAGTATAAATTAAATATAAAATTACCAAGCAAAATTTCTAAAATGAAAAGAAAAACCATTTAGCTTTGCGTTCTTTGAAATCGTTTGGCATTAACATATTTTTCCACTTTATTTATATTTTTATTTTTGTATAATAAATTAGTTTTAAATACAATAATAAGATGTAAGAATGAATAATACTCCGAAAAATTTTCGTAAGAATTTTTTTTTCGAATTTTCGTAAAAACAATTAAGTTTAACGAAAATCTTTTATCTGCTTTTTAGCAATTTTAATATTTCATTGAATATTCACGAGTTTTAAATTTATCTTTAATCGTCTTATAAAAATTCGAAGAAGCTTTTAGTAATTCCGGACTATTTTGTTTTAATTTATAGATTTTAGATGCTGCTTTAAGTAGATTTTATGTTACAGAAAAATACCTTTTTAAATTCTATTTTGGTTAAATATTCTACTGGGTTCAAAATCTGATGACTGAGAAAATGTTTTAATTTCTTCTTACAATTATAAAATAGCCATAATAGAACATTGAACGCAGTACTTAATATTTTTATTCTGATAATTCTTTTTTCTCCTCTTCACACCTAGCGCTCTGGCCTTTGGTATCATAGGCTTCAGGTTCGAATCCTGGTTGTGGCATGGATGTTTGCGAGTGATTCGGAATCCACATTAAACTGTAAATACTGATCCTTTGTGTGCACAAAATGACCGTAGAACGACAAACTAAACCTCTCCCTACCTAATTATTTTAGTTTAGTTGTCGCCCTACGGTCATTTTATGCACACTTTAAGCTAATTAGACCGGGATCTACAGTTTAAAGTGAATTTCGAACTACTCACAAACATCCATGCCACAGTCAGGATTCGAACCGGAAGCCTGTGGTATCAATAACCAGAGCGCCAACCAATTGGCCATCAGCCCTTCCCCTTCCTAAAGCTATCATCCCTATCAGTCTGAAAGTTAAAAGTAGAAAAACGGTAGGCCTCATATAAACCATGAACAGTCCATTGGAGAATGTGGGGCAAGGCAGTGCTCGGGAGGACATTTATGATTAACTACCCCGCATTTGCGTGTCTTATTTAAAACAAGAAAATTCTCATCAGGAAGTCTGACTACAGCTGCGAGATACTTTATACACCATTATCGCCATTGAATCTCCTCGTTTCTGAAAACAGTGACTACAACGATGCTGCCAGCGAATTCGAACCTCAGCCCTCTTGCCTGCAGCTATTCAATCCACTAGTTCCTTTAAAATATCAAAATGCATATTTTGGTGTCATAAATAAATTCAAACTTACCTACTTCAGAAAAGGACAAGCATTTCCACATCTAACTTTTCTTCGCCTTGTTTAATGGATGCAGTAAGTTAACTTTTTAAAATTCTTTTTTTTCGATTTTCTCCGAACCATTATGCAATCACTAGCTCTAGATTTATTATATTTACTTCTTAGCAAATATTACACAGTAGAAAGCTTTTTTTCGTCTTTCTAGCAGAAAAAAATTCGAGGTTTTCTATTCTTTGTACTAACAACAAATTTCTTCCTTCCACTAGCTCATGATTGCTAGTTGATTGATTGATTCATTAAAATGTTTTCAAACTTACACATATTCCGTAACATTCCTGCATTTATGCTCCGAGCTTTGTAACAAATAATCTTGGATTAGAATTTATTTTCCGAAAAAAATCTTAATTTATATGTTATTTCACTATTATGACAAAAAACTTATGAATTACTTAGACTATTTGAATAATTTTTAGCACAGCCTTTTTTCTAAGAGTAAATAAATAATTAATTTGTGAACTTTTAATGATGTTGCCAGCTCGATCGTTAATTTTTTTTTATTAAGATTTGTTGTGTGTGAAAAATATTTTTTTAACTAAGATAAAAAATTAATGCAAAGTAGAAGAAATATAATGTAATAACCGTATGTGCAAAAATTTGTGAAGTTTATTTAGGCTTAAAAACATTCTTTTTTAATATTTTTTTTTTCCTAATTTAGAAAATACTTAATCTGATATACCATACTCTGTATGCAGTATGTATGAATGAGGTTGAATAAATTAAAGTTCTTTTCATGCTAAAATCTTTTGATATTTTTAATTATTTATAAATATTTATTTATTTTTTTTTTATTTTTTATTTATTTATTTTTAGGAATTAAAACGAGAATCTCCCCCATATTGTTATTATTGTAGATAAATACCGAGATATTTGGACGCTTATAGGCCTCTAGCTCCTTTTGTTAGATATTGAAATATAACGGTGGTCTCATGCCCTTTGAGTTAATAAGAAAAAAAGAGATAATTAAATGCCTTTTTAAAAAAAAAAGATTTATTTATTTAATAAAATTATAAAATGAAAAATAACAAAAAATTTTTTAAATGGAATGTAGATGTTGATGAAATCAGTTGCATGTAATCAAAAATAAAACAGAATGAGCAAAGGTCAAATCAGGAGAAAAAAATAGCTTAGGAGAAAAGCGAACTTTTTTTAATCCAGGCAGTTGTAAGGAATTAATTTAAAAATATTTAGAACAGTTCGAGGTCTTTTGCTTATGTTTGCTATAAGAAATATCATAATCGTAATTTTGTAGGATATTTAATACAGGGTTATTGATGTTTCGCATATCATTATAGAATTGAGTAGAAATCTTTGTGAACAAATTGTCTTAAACTTGGAATCGACAGAGCTCTACATTACGAAAGTACCAGGGTGAATTCGTTAACATTCTGAGAGTTTTGTTCTCAAACCTTTGAATAATTTAAATCGCCCATATGTGAAAACTTTTGTAAAGTACTTTATAATAACTCCTATCAGAAAATCTTTATTTATTTTTCAAATTTTGCGAGAGATATATTTATAATAAAGAATTTGGCAAAATTTGTTTTGCATTTGAGAGGTTTATTTATTTATTATTATTATTTTATTTTATGACGAATTCTAGTGGAAACAAATTTAACTGAAAGAGGGGTTTTTTTCCACATGGTTTACTTTGAAAAATAACTCACAAAAGCATTGGGTAATTCATAAAAATCATTTTTAAAAATACAATGAATTAAAAATAATCTTCCCTTCTTTTTAACTACATGTTGCTATTTAGGTTTTATTCAATTTCACATTATATTTCTTTTTACATTTCACATAATTATAAAATATATAGTTAAATTTCCCTTTTAATCACAGAATTGTAGATATTCGAAATTACACCAAGAATTGCAAATTTTTAAGTTAATAAATAAATAAATTGATAAATAAAATAATAAATTGAATTACGTAAATTTAGAGTTTGATTTTCACGGAAATAATTTTTTATAATAGCTGTGACAAGGCTTATAAAAACGATGAATTAAAATTCAGAATACATATTATCATCTTACTGCTGGTGGTTTGGGGTATCATAATCTGTATCTAAGGTCAACCAATGTACATCAAAAAAATTAAGCTAATTATTAAAATCACAGTTATTTTGTAAGTCTATTTTTTAATAAAATATTAGTAATACTTACTAAAAATACCACATCAAAGGGGCAATCAATATTTATTTAAGGCATTTAATTTTTAAATAGAATAACAGAACCCCGCAACTTAGTAGTAAGGCACGTAAATGAGCATGTTGAACTGAGAGAGTTTGGCGCAGACTCCGAGGAACACCATATTTATTTAAGTTACTCTGTCTATCAGACAGTGTCTAAACCGGACATGATCACAAAGGTCTTTCTTAGTTTGGTTTGTCGCTCTACGGTCATGTTTTGCACACGTTAGGCTAATTAGACAGGGATCTACAGTTTAACGGGGATTTCGAACCACTAACAAACATCCATACCACAGCCAGGATTCGGACCTGAAACCTTTGATACCAAAGTCCAGGTTTTGGTTTGGTTTGTCACTCTACGGTCATTTTGTGCCGGGAGGTTTTTGTTTGGTCATTTTAATAAGACCGGGACCTACAGTTTGACGGGGATTCCGAACCCCTCACAAACATTCGTGCCGCCGCCAGGATTCGAACCTGAAGGCTGTGTTACCAAAGGCAGAGCGCTAGAGCTCTAGAGAGCTAGAGCGCTTCGAGAAGAATAATCATTTCCTCAAACGTCACGGATCTTTGTTATGGTTTGGAATCCACTTTAAACTGTAGGTCCCGGTCTGTTTAGCCTAAAGTTTGCATAAAATGGACCGTAGAGCGACAAACTAAGCCTCAAATGTCACCCCTATGAAGATTCTTTTTATAACTGCGATTACAACAAAAAACAAACAACAGAAAATAACCTTAATCATTGAACGAATCATTTTTATCACGTTCAAATTGCGATTTTTATGGGGAAAAAGGAAATTTTTAATGTTATTTTAAAGACCAGTCCTTTTTATCTTTTGAAAACAGTTTTGAGTTTATTTCTAGAGTCATTAGAAGCCACGATCCATAATAATCGCGATTTATTAAGATACTGGAATTTTGCAGTAACTTTAAATTGAATTTCTGAGAAACTATATTTTGCAACACCTCATACATTAACAGTCATAATAATGTTCAGAATTTAATGAATTTTATCTATATTTTTGAATAATGCTATGTTTGCATTGAACTAAAAGATTCTAAATGTGGCCGACTAATGGCAACGTGTGTCGCTAGTGAGCATTAGGACTGAGGTTCAATCCGCTGGCAGCTTTGCTGTAGACATTGTTTCTAAAAGCGATGAGACTCGATGACGTTTGGGATGTCCAGCATCTTGCATCATGAGTCGGATTACCTAGTGGGATTTTTCCGAGTTTTCTCCCATACAATAAGCAAATGCGAGGTGGTTCTTCCTGAAAGTCTTCCCGGAAGGCACTGCCCTTCTTCTGGGATGATTTGGTTTGTAAACTACTGTCCTTTTGTGCACATTTGGGGCCCGGGACTATAGTTTAACGTGGATTCCGAACCACTAATAAACATCCATGACACCTCCAGATTCGAACTTTGAAACCTGTGGTACCCTGTGACATGGAGCCAAGGTCTGACTTCTACCTACAGGTGCTCCATCATAACAGAAGCTGCCCCTTTTTCCCCTCTATCCATATGTGGATGTCTAATCCTTAAAGTCCGCACTGCAGGACTTTAAGGATTAGACACACTTACGTTGTAGATATATATTAATTTAGAAATGAGTTATTGACATTTTTGTTAAAAATATTACTTTATTTTTGTTCTAAATTTCTCAATTAGTTGTACCTCAGCTACACTTTAATATATTATCATTCTTTCATTCAATGCATGCATAATGGACATTTGTGTACATTTCTGCTAGTTAATGTCATATGTTTTACAAAATTCTTTTAATTAGGACTATTTACGTTAAGTAAAAAACAAATAAAAGTTGGCGAAAATTAACAAAAATTATTCATGTATATATTTAATTTTCATGTTCGTCAGTGTTTTATAATCTAATTTAACATTAGCGTTAAAAAACATATTTATAAATATTAAAAAGTTTCGCTCTGAACAGGGTCGGCTACCTTAATACATTCCGAGCACTTTTTGTTGGTGATTAAATAGTTCCGACAAAAAAAAAAAAATGCATTTTTGCTTCAAGTTAAGCGCACTTAAGTAATTAAATAATTGCCACACAGCTCACTCTTCAAACCGTAAACAAAGAAAAAAAAATTGGGGGTGCATCCAATATTAAATGAGGCTTATTAGTGTCCAATTTTACAAATTGTTTGAAACCTTGAAAAAAATGGGTTTTTTTTTTGGACCGAGCTTTAATAAATTATTGATACAATTTGGACCACGTATTTCGCCTCATAATGCATCAATGCTATTGAGGACAAAGATTAGAAGTGGGAATTCGGGTTTGTAATGTCTCGGCCTATAAGAGATCTATAACGGCTTCAAGAAGCGGGCCATTTTCAGGTTCAGGGGAACACTTTTAATTTTTATTTACAAGCATATATATATATACACACTCAAGAGCCAAAACATTATGACCACCCCTACATTGTGCAATGAACTCGCCTGGATGACGTAAAGGCACGTGATCAGGTGGAAGTGGTATTTAACTGGTATTAAGTGATGGTATTAATCCATGCCAAGGCGGGTTGAAGCTGTGTTGCGCGCCAAAAGGTGGGACAACTCGTTATTGGCTGGTGGTCATAATGTTTTGAGTGTATATATATATTCGTTATTTGTATATATATATATATATATATACACACACATATATATATACAAATAACGAACTCTGGGTTATTATACAAAGAAATGAAAAATTAGAAATAATATTTGACCGCAGGAGCACTATTAAATCACAAGTACAGTTCACTTCAAAGTCGGAGATTTTCAGTTCTTAAGTTTACGTCGAATCTAATGCGCTCAGTCTGCGGCAGACCTTAATCAACACACGGCGTGATACACGAAACCACAAAGGACTCACAGGTGAAAACTCCGGCCTATTCTGTCACTTCAGAGAAAGTGACTGGTTAGCAAAGCAATAGAACAGAACTATCTCTCTCTCTTCTTCACCAAAAACCTCCCTTTAAGATAATCCGTCGAGTTGGGAGGGACAATCGCTTATTTCATGAGATTTCATTATCCAATGACACTGAATATCTGTTATAAGATTTCAGTGATATGTTGTTGTCATTAGTACGTTATTAGTATATTCTGCATGTAATATAACTACCCAAAATAAAGCTCGTCTGCTGTCAAATTTGAGTGATACATCGTGATTATATACTTATCAAATAATATACAATCCTTTCTCCTGGAAATGAAAGGCCAAACTGTTCAAATGAGAAAAAAAAAATGCTACAACTAGGGAATGCAATACCGGTATTTTGAGCCATTTGTACAATTTTGTAATACCGGTATTCATTACTTTAAATATCGTTTTTTCGGTATTTACTAGAAATTTAGAATTCTTATCTGTGAAAACAAGTTTGTAGTAGTGAATAAAGTGTGTAATATTTCGATAATTTTAAATTGGTGCGTTTTTTATTAGCATTGTATTTGCATATCATACTTTAGAGTTCAAAATATTTTTCAGATTTATTATATACACTCAAGAGCCATCAAGAGTCAAAACATTATGACCACCCCTACATTTTGCAATGAACTCGCTTGGATGACGTGAAAGGCACGTGATCAGGTTTAAGTGGTATTTAAGTGGTGGTATTAATCCATGCCAAGGCGGGTTGAAGCTGTGTTGCGCGCCAAAGGTGGGCCAACTCGTTATTGACAGGTGGCCATAATGTTTTGGCTCTTGAGTGTATATACTCATAAATAATACCCCATAATAATGAATAAGAATAACTTTAAAGAACATAAAAATTATTTGATAATACTTCGGTTTGGTTTCATTATTTTTATGATGAAAAGAATATGGTGGCACAATGTAAAAAATGTTCAAGAGTTATTAAAGTGAATGGAAGAAGTACAAGTGGACTCCATACACATTTAAACACGAAACATGAAACAAATTTGTTAAAGAGGAAAGAATTTAATTGCGATGAAGATAAAACTTAAGCAAAGTTTCTAAGCCCAAGTCATCAGGGATTTTAGATTATTTTGAAAAAAAAAAAAAGATAATTTAGAGAAAATTATAAGTAAAATGACAGCATTAGATGGTTTGCCATCTCGAATGTTTTTGTGATATTTACATTATCTAATAAAGCTGGCAAATAAAACCAAAAAGCACCTGTGCTTTCTTTCTTTTTCTAAAATTTCTACTACCGGTATCCGGGTATTAAGATCTAAAAATACCGAATACCGGTATTGAACTTTTGTCCGATATTGCAATCCCTAGCCACAATGTATGTCAAATTAGCAAAAAAAAATTTCTGCTGTCCAGCAGTCTCAAGACAACTCCTGTTTCTACAACACTCTCATAAAACTTCAACCCCGCACTATCTTTTCAAGAATTTTGTCGGGATATTCCTTCATCTTGCAATCATATAACGGCGATTGTTTTTCAATTTCACTAATACAAATTATGATCATTAAGTTTCCAATAAAAAAGAACGGAAGGAAAACAGAATGAAATCCAGTCGTAGTGGGCAAATACTCTACTAAATAGCTACCATGTACATTTTATTCTCACTTATGCGATACAAACAAGTTCGCCACCTTTGAAATAAAACGGGCGACACCTATTTAGTTGCCTTAATTAAATAATCACCAATGTGACAACAATTGAAAAAATATATAATATATGTTCCCCATAAAAATCACCAGTGCGCTGGACGCTTAGAAATAGTCAATGAACTCTTTAAGTCCATGTTTTAAATGTAAAGTAGTTTACAATTTTTCCTTCTGTCACTGAAAAGAAAATGCAATTCATTACCAATAAGTACTGTATCATTTTTTTCTCATGAGAAGAATTTTGGCATTTCATTCCCAGGAGAGAGGTATGTGCGCTGTTTGGAAAATAAATAATATACCTCTCACTCAAATTTCACAGCAGATATTCGGTATCATGGATAATGAGGAAATTAGCGAATGTCTGTGCGACCCTCACAGATCGAAACAACTACAGATTGAATATGAACTATACCATGGGTTGTTTCATCGTGATGGGCGATAGACCACTAGTTGAGAAATGTCTACTGCAATAAGAAGTGCCTTTGCTCTTGACGGATTGTCTTTAGGAGATTTTTGATGAAGAAAGAAGAGTTCTGTGACGAGTCGACCAGAAATGTTTTTTTTTTTTTTTTTATTGAAGTGATTGAATAGGCTGGAGTTTTCCGCCTGTTTTTCAAGTAAGTCCTTTGTGATTTCGTGAAATGCCGTGTGATAGTTAAGATGTGATTATCTTAACACCTGCAACAACCGAAGACTAGATGTTTAGATGCGTCGTAGACTCGAGAATTCTGAAAATCTCCGTCCTTGGAGTGAATTGCACTTGTGTATCTAATTTATATCCTTAATTTTCATTTTTTGTAAATAGAATTCTGTGTATATGTATATATATATATAATGTTTGTAAATAAAATTTAAAGCTTTCCCATGATCCTGAAAGTGGTCTTCTTGAAGCCGTTATAGGTCTAGTATAGACAGAGACGTTATAGTATTATTTCAGAATAAGTTAACATATGTAATTATTATCATTTTTCCTTGCAGGCAGTAGAGCCATCAGCGTACCTGACACTGTAGGACTACTTCACCATTACCGCATCTGCGAATTCGGGGGCTTTGGCTGTCTTAAGAAGGACAATGTAGTGGACAGGACGGCTACCAAATTTGGAGCAGAGTTACTGAAACGAGCCTTGCACCGATGTCGCATTATTTATCCCGAACTGCAAGGACAGTGTCATTTGTCGCCACCACTAGGATCACCTTGGTGATACGATAAAATATCGAACCTCTTTCTATTAACAATACACATGAATATCTGAAGAAAGAAAAAAATTATATTTCCATCATTTCAGTGTTGATGTCACATACCACAAAGTGATATCGTCATGTGAATAAATAAATGTCTTTCGAATTGATTCAAGAAAAGTATTATTATTTTTATCATGGTTTCATAAAAACAAATTAGAGTTGTAATGTTTTCTGTAAAAATACTTTTATAATTCTATAAAATTTCATCCACATAAAAATATCTATCATTTAACACATTTACATAGGAAACACAAATTTGTGTTTTCAAGCCATATAAATGCATAACGGCAAAATTTTGGGATACTAGAATTGCACTTCATATTCCTGCATCCATATTCATAAACTCATGTTTGTGAAAATTGCAACACCATGAAGGAATCGTCATAATTGAATGAAATTTAATACACAGTTGAGTGGTAGTAGTACAAATAAATGATTAAATGTTCAAAGCAAACAAACAATAACAAGAGATCGGAATCAGTATTTTGTGTAGCCACCACCCGCCGCAATAAGTGCTGCTACACGACGTGGCATGGAGTCAAACAAATTTTGAATGTCTGCCTGAGGAAGAGCATTCCATATTGTTTGTATGCGCACCCAAAGTTCGTCTGCAGAAGCAACAGGACGAGGATCACGAGCGAGACGCCGACCAACGAAATCCCACACATGTTCAATCGGCGACATATCCGAAGAATACGCAGGCCAAGGAAGAAGCTGTACCTGCCGCGTTGCAAAGAAGGATTGAACAGTCCTAGCGATATGAGGGCGGGCATTGTCCTGCTGAAATACAGCGCCTGGCAAGCTTTGAAGGAAGGGAACAGCTTGGGACTGTAGAACTTCACTGATGTACCGGTTGCTGTTCAGATTGCCCACAATGCTTAGCAATTAAGATCGTCCATGATATGCTATGGCACCCCAGACCATAACTCCGGGTGTTCGTCCACTGTGGCGTTCACCGGCATAGCGTCTGACACGAATGCGGCCATCAAGGTACCACAAATATCCTGTATAAAGGAGTCCTTGCGCGCAGTCCACGCTGCAGCAGACGTCTACGAATTGATGAAGCACACAATGAAACACCTGTAGCTATTGACCACTGTGCTGCCAATTGTCTAGAGGAAGCTGTAAGGTCCGTCAGCGCTATGCGTACCAGGTGTCTATCATCGCGAGCTGACGTCACAATTCGGGGTCCACTCCCGGATTTCCGAGTTGTCCGACACTCGTCCGTCTACTGCTTCCAAAGACGCATCACTGTGCTGCTGTTACGCTGCACACGAGCGGCTGCTGCACGATAAGACTATCCAACTTCACGAAGGCCGATGATTCTTCTCCGTTCAAACTCTGTAAGTTGTTCAAATCTAGCTCTCTTTCGTCGAAGAGGGCATAAATAACGATTGAGCTAACGTTTACCACTAGCAGATAACCATACACGCCTCGCTACAGCCGTCTATTTATTCGAATTCATCCGCCGTTCAGAGGGCGCTGCTCAGCACACGCATGCGCTACGGATTTGAAATTCTAATCATTTGCATATCATGCCCAGTTTGCATTTCCTGAAAATTTCAGCTCACTCGCGTAAGTCCTTCATGGTGTTGTAATTTTCACAAACATGAGTTTACATTCTATGCATCCTATAATATAGTAAACAATGTAGCAGAATAATTAGTTCACTTATGACGACAATTAATCCATTTTTTCTGTACTTCAATGGTGTACTTTTTTTTTTTTTTTACCCTTTTGTGTCTATTTCATCTATGTATGCCATAAACAATATAGTGCAGGGATGGGCAAACTACAGCCCGCGGATAGAATTTCAATTTGCCGGTCCGAGGCAAATTAAAAGAAATATATATTTATATATTATATATCCATTTCCTTTACTACTTTAATTAAATTTTTTTTTCTTCCTTTTTTTTTGAAAGTACTGATGATCTTTTACTTTTTCTATTTTTGTTCTGCAAAACATAACTTCATCTTGCATCTTCAGTTTGCTTCATATTATATATGTGAACAAGTGCTTCCAACTATGAACCTTAGAAGAATTATTTCAGAAGTAGACTGATAGATGAGCATTTAGCCTCGTTCCTTAGAATCAGTACATCTCACTTCGAACCTCAATGTATGGAACTTTTAAAAAATGAAATCGCAATTTCATTCATCTCATTAACGTATTTGAATTGTAATACTTGTATATTGTTTTTAAAATTTTAGAAAAATGTATCTTGGCTCACCAAACTTTTTTTTTTTTTGGCCCGCGACTGAAAAAGTTTGCCCATCCCTGGTATAGTGAGAGTGCTATTCTAAAATGTGGGAAATTCATAAAGTGCATGCATGCTTAAATTTGGAAAGTGCATGCATGTTTAACTTGCATCGATTTTTACTAAATAATACTAAGTATTCCAAAAAATTGCACATCGCCATGCAGCAGCAAAAATTTGATAACTGTTTCTTGGATTTGGAGTTTACGTCGGCCAAAGGACATATAATCGGAATTTTTTTAGCCGTTTTTTAAATCTCACAAGATCCGTAATATTTTGATTGGTTTTTTTTTTTTTTTTATTATTTTATTAAAATAATATATAAATAAAATTAATTAGCGTTATAGAAAACTTTTAAAAGCTGTAGAAAGTGACGTAAAACTGAAATTCCATTTACAATAATTTTGCTTTACATTTTTGCTAGTGTAAGTCACTCTATGGAGTACTGATGTGAATCTCCTATTAATGTAGGCTAAATATATTACTTCGAGCACCTATTGCAAAAAAAATTTTAATTAACATGCTTGTATCTTTGACTTTAGCTTACCTGTTGTTCACAACTTCCTTGTGGGCTCGAATTTGTAACCAACCTAGTATCAGTTGTAACTAGGGATTGCAATACCGGTATTTTGAGCCATTTGTACAATTTTGTGATACCGGTATTCATAAGTTTAAATACCGGTTTTTCGGTATTTACTAGAAATTTAGTATTCTTATCTGTGAAAGAATTCTTATGTACGAAATTCTTATTCTTATCTGTGAATCCTTATTCAGAATTCTTATCTGTGAAAACAAGGTTGTAGTTGTGAAGAAAGTGTGTAATATTTCCATATTTTTTTTTAATTGGTGAGTTATTCACATTGTATTTGCATATCATACTTTAGAGTTCAAAATATTTTTTCAGACTTATATATATATATATATATATATATATATATATATATATATATATATATATATATATATATATATACTCATAAATAATACCCCCATAATAATGAATAAGAATAACTTTAAAGAACATAAATAATACATCGGTTTGGTTTCATTATTTATATGAAGAAAAGAATATGGTGGCACAATGTAAAAAAAAATGATGTTATTTAACTAATGGAGGAAGAGTTATTAAAGTGAATGGAGGAATTACAAGCGGACTCCATACACATTTAAATACGAAACATGATGCAAATTTGTTAAGGAGGGAAAGAATGTAATTGTGATGAAGATACAAACTTAAGCACAGTTTCTAAGCCCAAGCCATCATGTATTTTAGATAATTTTGAATAAAAAGATAATTTGGATAAGATTATAAGTAAAATAACAGCACCAATGACATTTCTACTACCGGTATCCCGGTATTAAGATCTAAAAATATCGGTATTAAAATTTTGGTCCGATATTGCAATCCCTAGTTGTAACATATTTGGTTATTTCGGTTTCTCCTAGATGCCTTTATATTTCTGCCAGATATTTTAGAGACAATTATAACATTAAAAACTCTCTTTAAAACCGAAAAACGTTACCTTTTAGTAATAGGTTTAGAAAGAAGAGTTTGAACTGATATACTGTGAAGTCGAAGAACAAGTGCAAAACAGTCGAGGATTATAAGAGATTATTGAAAGATTAAGGTTATTTCAAGGTTATTCGATTAAAATAAAATTCAATATTGGAAAAATTAATAATACTGTAACTCTGAAACTAACAACATTAAAGATTTGTTAAAAGTTAACATAAAAAAGAATGCACCGAATTGAAAATAAAAAAAAAGCATGCACAGAATAATAATAAAAACAAGTAATACAAAAAAAAAAAAAAAAAAAAAAAAAAAAAAAAAAATTAAGTCAATTCCTACTTTTTTTTTTCAATCTATTGCAGAAAAATCCTTTATAAATAATTTTCATTCATTTTTTTTTAGTTTATCTGGCGCCCTCTATTGGTAGATATATACAAATTAAATCTAAAAAAAATAAAATTAATGAATTAAGTTGAATTACTAAATTAATATTTGAAAAAACTGTATTAACATCCAGTGTCATCCACTACAAGTTAAAAAAAATGTATTTGAACTGGAGTGGATGAATAAAAAGTATTTTATGAATGATTGAAAATTTGAACAAGATATATATAGGAGAGTGTGAGCTAATAGAAGGAATTGAAAAACATAGCAAAATTCTAATATCTAATTTTGAACTGCAGAAAATTTTCTGCGAAACACACACGCACACAAATAAAAATAAATATCCTAATGAAATTTGTAACAAGAACACAACACCAGAATATTGATTTGATGTTTTTGATAGAACTTTATTCTGACTAGATATGGTACATCACAGTGGTTTGGCTAAATACAATAACTATACAAAAAAACTTCAGCTACTTATGAAGGAAGGATGTAAATTCAGGCCAACACTTCATGCACTAAAAGATTGTACAACTAAAAATCTGGCATCAGAACAAATATTTACATCATTAGTGCTGAATTCACAAAATACAACCAAGTGTAATTTCAAAATCACAAATTCAAATCAGTAGTTCCAATACAGCAAGCATGAGCTTTCACCATAGAACAGTCAAATTGTAGTAATGTACTATAATTAGGTATCTAAGCATATAAAATGTATTAAGAATTGTGATCATTTTATGAATCAAACAATTTACATCGCCAATGTTGGTATAAAAGAGCAAAAAATTAATTTAAAAAAAAAAAATCAAATAAAAAATTTTTCTTGTAATTTTTTCTTGTAATAGGTTAAAAATTAAATTTGCTTTAATATTGGTTTTTTTATTACAATATTTATTGAATATGGTTAGTGACTTGAATCAAACAATTTACATAGCCAATGTTGGTATAAAAAAACAAAAAAATTAATTAAAAAAAAATCAGATATAAAAACTTGAATAAAATTTTTTCTTGTAATTTTGTAATAGGTTAATAAAAATTAAATTTGCTTTATTATTTGTTTTTTATTACAATATTTATTGAATATGGTTAGTTAAGAGTGACTCAACCCTCTTCAACAATACTTTCGTAACCTATAAACATAATGAACAATGAATAAAATGAGATTAAAAAATATACATACATTGACCATTCTGCCTTATTCTATCACAATGAAACAAACTATAGTTGCCACTGAATAAATAATAAATGGACACCAGACAAATAACAATTCAATAAATTATACATTACAAATACATTATAACTCTATATGCAGTCTTAGTTATGCTTTTTTATATATATATTGTACAACCAAAATAACAAAGAATCCTGTATATAACAATTTTTTATATTTAAAGAAATTGGAATAAAAAATTTTAAAAAACTTCTATTGATTTATATAATACTGGAAAGTTTATATTTTAAACCACATCAAGATAAATTACGTAATAAATAGCAAAATAAATTTTTGCAATGACATGGATTTGTAAAGCACTTCAATACAATGATGCATTTTCATGCTCTAAAAAAAAATTGCCAAGCATCAGCAGCACAAGAGCATGAAATGAAATGCACATGTATAGTGCATACAATATGTATGATAAGCACAGGTAGTAAAATACATGCAGGACATTTTTTTATGACATTTATAGTATTTGAATTGATTTCAACTATCTACATCTAGATTCTGTGAAATTATTCAAATCTAGTTTTCTGTTACATAAACACTGATACAACATATTGCAGAAAAAAGTTTAACAATTCCACTTTGTTCTCAAATTTACAGCAATATTTTTTAAAAATAATACACTTCTTTCTCTATATTTAAAAAAAACAACCAACAATTAGAAAAAGGATATGCTTGTAATATGTCTTAAACATTATATATTAAGCATTTTCCAATTCTTTTACCTTTTAAATCTACAGCACATTTACACTATATAGCTTTGAAATCCAATGTACGTAACCTGTATGTGACAATTTTAGTTTAGCACGTTAGAACATTATGAAACACATTGGTATCTTTAATTTTCAAACAGAAGTACAGGTAGTCCTTGAATTACAATGGATTCACACTAATCACGGCCAAAACTCTTTATCCATTTTTTTTTTCGAACTTCACTTTGCTGTCTGTATGAACATCGACATATCACATTATATATTAATCTCATCATCTCCATTAGTTAGCAACATGGCTTTATTCAACAGTGTGCAACGGTAACTTTTAACTTATTAACTTTGATATGCTGTTTTGCACTCAAGGTGTATGTTTTTCTCAAAGAGATTTTTGTATTCCTTCATAAATTGATTATGTAAAATAATCAAATAAAAAAAATATATATCATTAAAAAAAATGTAATAAATTTCAACAAAAGGAAAGATTAAGACAAAAGAAATCAATAGTTTTTTAAGTCAATTAAAGTGCAGTAAATATGGTGTACAGATGATCATATTAATTATGCACTTCTCAATTTGTTTACTAGAACAAAAGCATGACAATAAAATTATTTCAATACATACTTGAACCTAGCGAAGAAAATTGATTTAATGGATTCAAAAGTTGAATTAATGTACATTAGATTTGACTTGATTTTAGAACAAACCTCATCACAAATCAAGGACAACCCTTACGTAAACACATAGTACTAAATTATTAGCAGTCAAATCTTTTAGTATGAACAACTGTTATATAATGTACGATTTGAATAGCATGAAAAAACATAATGCATATTCCTTCCAATTCACATGAAATACATTCATATAATAAGCATATATGGAAACACACAGATATATACTTCACTCACATGAAAAATAAAATAACTATTGTACTTTATTTGATATATTTATTTATGTAGGATAACAACATTATGAGGGTTGCCTATCGATGTCATTGCAGATTTTTTTTTATATATACTCCTAATCGGCTAAATATCTAGAGATCTAGATGTCTATTTTATTTAATGGTGACCGAAGAATGTAGTTAGTACTAAATATATACTTTAAGAAATGCAGATAGAATATCGCATGAAAATAAATTCCATACGAGTATCTATATTCTTATCAATTATAGTTCATACGCATTATAAATAATCATTTTCTTTAATTATTTTAATAAAAATTATTAAACTAAAAAATTAAGTTATTAAGTAAATAATACTGAAATCAAATCAATAAAGTTCTCATATTTATAAAAAAAATACATGATTGCATCACAAACTTCATGTCCCCAGTTATCACACAATCACATTCTAACTTAAGTTAACAGTAACAGTTTCCTTTCAACTAATTATTGGCTTAAAAAATAAAGTAAAATATAAAATAAAAATAAAATACAAAATTAAGCACTTTGTTTTGTTATTCTTAGATAAAATATAATGTAATTTCACAACCATAAAAAATAAAAGTGCAGGCCTGTATAATCTTATCGATGTTTAGTGATTTGTGATTTTAAGGTACAAAATCCAGCTTCTGTGATTAAACTTTTAATCCTCAATTGTGCAAAATACATGATTTAGAAACTATATATATAACAGAGGTTTTTGCACTGACATTTAAAAAATAAATAAATAAATAAAATAATAATAATTTGAGAAAATACAAACATTTCTAATCATTTAGATTTTTAAAATAAAAAAAAATCTATTTAAAACACATTTTCTTGCAGAGCTGACAATAGAAAATTATGAGGGAAAATTTAATAATATTAAGATGTTTTAAAAATTATTATAGATAAAATAGCAAACAAATTAAAACGTAATTTTAATTAAAACAATTCTTTTGGTCATTGTCCTTCTTAAAAAACTATTATAACAATTAAACTTCATTAAAAAGTTCTTAAATTGAAGTTGATTTTGATTGAAGAACTTTTTACAAATTTCAGTAAAAATCCAATTAAATATTATGATCGATACATTTATATTTATTACATTTAAAAAAGAAACAATGTATATATATATAACTATCAACAATATTTTTAAATATTTAGCAAACAGATCAACAACAAAGAAAAAAAGAACCCTCTTGTCTCTTTTATAAATCAATAACATTTTACAACTAAATATCTTAATTTAAAAAAAATGAAATTTACAAAGGAAAATTATAAATAGATGCCTTGACAAGTAACAAAACGAAAATACAGTACAAAAACCAACAAATCATTAAAATTCACAATAAGAATTTCTTTGAACCCACACAGTTTAACAAATTCACAAAAGCAAGCACACTTTCCATGCCAGCTCTACATGACCCTGAAACTTCTTGACACACCCCCACAAAATCGTTGGGCAACCCTTCACATTAATACCGCAACTCGTCAAAAAGGATTTTTAAAAAACGTTTTGTCACCATTCAAAGGAATAGTAATAGAACAATGCACACGCAACTGTACATTAATATTGTGGAGCTCTCTAACCTCTCTCTCACCTACAGAAACGACTCGACGAGTAGATTAGTATTATATGTAGTAGCGGTGGAATGCACATTAATAAGCTGGCTGTTGAAAACCTGGACCTCCTGGTGCCATATCTTTTTGGGTAGCAGAGAAAGGGGGTTCCTGGTACCCTTCATTCATTTCGGGCCCATCAGGGTAGCTGGTGTAGGGGGCCCCTCCAGGAATGCTACCATCGCCTTCAAAGCCACTGGTCATGAAAGCGGTGTCTGCACCTTGCTTGTAACGTTGAAATGCAAAGAATATGCAAGCGGCCTAAAAGAATGCATAAAAATGAAAATTCTTAATTCTGTCTTTAAATATGAGCTATTATTGGTAATTTTGTAGGAAATTAATGAGCTCATTCAAAATTTTTAAAGATCAAACAGAATTTTATTTTCATAGCAGTCTGTTATATTACATTATTTTAAAAATATTGAGTTGCATAAATTTTTGATTACATAGTCAGTATCCATCAGAAAAAAACATACTTAACACTGATATTATCAAATATCAAAGTTTTGCTCCATACAGAACATACATTTCTTCCATTAAAAATGCTTACCAAATATAATACAAAGACATTTTTTCAAATAGGCCAGTGAATAAAATGGCAATGTTGCTTCCAAAGATCTTGATTTTTTATACATTTTTTGAAATGATTTTTTTAAAATTATATTTATAAAAAAGGAAACATAAAATATTATTTTAAGCTTTGCTTTAAATAGAAAGAAAATCATGTAAGATAGCTAAATAAAACATAATTGCTAAGTTGGATCCCATTGTTGTTCAAAATTTTCTGTAGTTTTTTTTTATTACAGCAGGATTTATACAATGAGTTAAAAATAAATCTAGAGTATTGTTTTTAACTTAGCATAAATATTTTTCAATTAAATACTTAATATGGAAGATAATGAAAAAAAAAAATTATATAACTTATGTTAAAAATGGTTTCATGCAATGATAGCATCTGTTGGTATATGTATAGGTCTATTGTTTGAAAAAAAGAGAATGATATAAAACAGGCATAAACAATTTTTTAGTCAAGAGGACAAATTATAATTATGATTATGATTTCTGAATCAAAGGCCATAAGATGTAAATTAATAATTAATATGAAAGGTAATAAAATAAATTAATATCAAATGAATATAAGAAGTTTCTACTTCACATTTCCTTTATTTATAATTTAAAGCATTATATAATTTTTAAAATATAACAAACCGCATAATAATTTAGCTTGAAAGCAAATCTTCTGCTTGAAATATAAAATCCTCAATATTGACAATGGCATTTTTTAGTCAAAATCACAAAGCATTTTGGAGATTTTTATTGTTTACATGTCAGAATTTTTGATTTATTTCTCACTGGAAAAATATTTTCTACATAGAGATGCATTGACAAAGAGAAATTTTTTTAAAAGGTACATAAATTTGCATTATCTCCTTATACCAAATAAAATTTGTAAAACTCTATTAAAGCTAAGATGTTAAATTATAATTTTAGCATTAAATCCACATGAAATTCAAAAAGCCTTCTTGTCCTTTCTAAGACTTCCACAGTGCAATGTTTATATCAGCATTCATCTAACAAGCAAATATAACCATGGTATATCTTTATTTTTGAAAATTGTCAAACCTTGTATCAAATTGGAATATTTTTTTGGTTTGCTGCAGAGGCATGAATCCAACTTTTGGATCTAAAATGACTTTTCAACTATCTTAGCATATTACTAAATCTTTGACATGTCCATGAAGTTCATGAACCAGCTGATCTTTTTTGTAATTCAAGATTCAATACATTTAGGTGTACCATGTTATTTAATAGAAATGTTAAATCATACATACACTTATAATATTTTTACTAGTGCTTTTTTTTTTTTTTTTTTTTTTTTAATTTCCATAAAATTTGTAACATCTTGTCATAAACCAAAAAATTATTTTAACATTTACTAAGCCATTACAATAATATGGCACATTTTCATTATCTCTAAACAGGTATAAAGAAATACTTAATTAGCAATGATTATGTGAATTGATTAATTTAATGCTGGTTACTACATTTTGCATACCATTTATGAATTTCAGCCATTTTGATAAAGGTTGTTCTAAAATGCTTTAAAACCAATAGCAATTATCAATAGTTATTATAGTTGAACAGATTATTTTAATGCTATTATTAAAAAAAAGCAAATGTTTAGGATACAAATTATCTCTCTCAAAATTTGTCATTCCTGTGACTGTTCTATGGCTGCACTGATTAAAAACTTTAAAATCTAAACATTTCTCATTTAAAAATACATTGAAAATTATAAATATTATTGGCAATTTTAGAAAGGTATATACAGTTTTATGCAATTTTAGAAATTTATATAAGCTCAAATGGATTTTTGCTCGATTATTTTCAAGAAATTAGAATCTCTAATAGCTATAAATATATTATTTTTATAAACAAATATAAATTATGTGGTTCTATTAGTAATTAAAAGCAATATTCAATATCATATTTTATATCTATAAGCAATATTTAAAGAAAAGGAATATATTTATTAACATTTGGCTAATGAAAATAATTTCTTTTAGAACAAATACCCATTATTTTCGAATTAAATCAGAATTCATATAAGAATTTATTGTTGTTTTTAATAATTTTTTAGACCAATTTCTTAAGCTGGAATTTCATTATTCTTTTAGTTCTTTTTGCAAGATTATATACTTATAGAATAATATATGTTCATTTGTTGACTGAGAACAATTTTAATTAAACTAATTTTTTTTTAATTTGATTAATGTCTGAAGAAAACAAAACTCTACAAAATAATTACAGATAATTTTATTTCTGTTTCATCATGAAAATAAAATCTTATTGTAAGAAAATTGAATGGACTTTCATAAAATCCAGCATTAGGGGGAAAATATGGAAAACTAATAATAACTATTGAATAGGGAAAACTATTTTAATGAGGAAAATTATTTTTAAAGTTTTGAGAAGTACTCTCATCATAGATATAGATCTTAGATCAACAATAGAACATTTATAATAGGGTCAGTTTAATGTAAATATTTATAAATATAAGAAAATATACAATCAACAAAATTTAAATAATTGCAATAATCATTGTTTAAAACAAACATGAAGTGAATAGTAAGAAGAATATTTTAGCCACAAATAAGAAATAGCATTCAGTGCAATTGTTATAAAAACACAATGGGATTTAAAATATTTAAGTTAAAAAAATTTTTCCAGAAAAATGGTTTCATATAAGTTGAACAATAAAATGACAAATTATTGAATTTAAATGATTGAATAATTAAGAAAAGGAATAAATAAAAAAAGGCCACAAGAAAGAAATCATTAAGAACTTTTTATAATTGATTCTTAATTCTCTTTTAGTTATCAAACATGTTTTAAAAAATAATTAAATAATCAAAAAAAATTTAAATCACTTTGAAAAAGAAATTTCTTATTTAAACAGTGTGAAATTAAAGAGGAATCAGTTATAATCACTTCAAACATACAAATTGAATTGCAAAGCCTTATAATTCAAAAAACTGTCAGTATATCTAAATGATTGCTAAACTGCTAAAAATTAGTGACTTTTATGATTTGAACTTGCTAAAAGTTTTTTTCAAAGTATTATTATTTATGTATATTTCAATATTACTCAAATTCCGAAGTACCAGAGAGTCACGCTTATCAAATGAAAAGAAAAGTATATATACGGAAAAAGATCAGGGATTAGAGTCAGATAAGTTACTGCATTTAATATGATGGCTTTTAGGACAATGAAAGCTTAGGACTCTTTTCATACAAATAATTATATATATTTAACTTCAAAGCATATAAAGACTTTTTCTAGCTTTATATACTTTAATGTTAAATGTATATAATTATTTGTATGAATAATTATATATATAATTAACTTTGATTGCCCAGAATCCAGTGTTTTGACAATCCTAGTCATTTTATTTAGTATATATTGATAAGTAAACTTTTTTTCTCTTACAATTAATATAAATTATTTTCTTCTTTCAATTAATATAAATAATTTTTTGTAGTATTATATTTTTGAAAAGTTATGTTTGTAAATAATGGAAATTCATAATCATGTCCATAAATGATCTGTTCTTTATATTCGAAAAAAAGAAAAGGTCTAAAAGTTGTGCTATGAGCATCATCTAGAAATCAAAACCAAATAAGAAAATTTTTTTCATACTTTGCTTCCTACACATATAAGATGAAATAAAAAAAAAAAAAAAAATCCCTGATACTTATTTTCCCCCTCATAAGTATATACATAATAAAATTTAAATTATAGATCAAATTTTAATGCAAAAGTATGAATTTAAAAATAATATTTCTTAAATGTGATCATTAATAAAATATAATAAATAACTGAAAGAAAATTAGAGATAAAAAAATTTAAAGGATTTAATACTACTAAAGAAATATATTTTTGCAAAATGATGTTTATCACTGATTTGGTAAAAGCCAAGAAATTCAGTTAAACATTAATGAAATAACAAACTAGTTAACCAATCAAATTTTAAAAAATGTTTTTAAATATATTTTTATATACTCCTGAAATATTCAATAAAATTGTGCCCCTGAAACTTTAAGAATTAAAAATAAAAGCCAAATATTTTAATTTATTATTGCAAAATTATAATGTAAATTTTTAATTTATAAATTAACTAATATATTGTTAGACAATACAATGATTATTACAGAACTTAACAAGGAAAGGTGTTATGTACATAACAAGTGGGCTGAAAAGTTCGTAGGCTAACACATAGATGGCGCTGCTAGTATTAAATCCATATGTTGTTTAGTTAGCCCTAACATTCAAAAGACACATGTATAAATTTGACAGTTGCTCCACTATTAAATAAGAAATGAATGAAAAATGTTAACTTACCCAGACAAAAATGGAAAAGAAGCTGAAGGCAATAGCACCCCTCAAGTTGTTGACACCATATCCATCTTTAGGATAAGGGGCTTTTCTCTCCAAGAATCACTTAAGTAACAAAATGTTACAAACCACAGGAATGACATGACAGCTGAAATACAAATTTAATATATAAATACTGAAAAATTATTACAAAAAAAAAAAAAAAAAAAATTATTACAGTTTGACTTTTTTAGCAAAAATCATAAATTACAAATTAGCATTTATTATATTAAGAAATATAATGAGTAATTAAGAAAATTAACTTATATTACAGTCTAAAAACTCATTATCATATATAAAATTATTAAACTTATTATTATATTAACTCTACATTAAAGTTCCTTAGCAGCATATTTTTAAATTGTAAGAAATACAAAATAAAACAATTATATAATTTTATTGTCATGTATAAATCATAAATTAGATTTATACATGACAACAAAATTATATAATGGTATGCATTTTATATTTCTTACAATTTAAAAAATATGCTACTAAAGAATATTTCCTATTCTTTTCCTAATCCCTTACTTAATGCTCAAGTATATGTATCTTCAATCCCCTCCCTACCCCTTCTTAAAACTAAGAAACTTACAGTTTAAATAAAACCTGGCAAATAATTTATATTATTTTTTTTTAAAGAAAAAAAAATGATTGGGATATTTATTAACCCCTTATTGATTGTGAAAATGCATAAAACTCATGAAAATGGTGTGAAATTATGCTTAAACGTTTTTGATTGAATTAAAATACAAACATTTTATACTTGAGATTTATTATTTTTTAAAATATTTTAACAAAAATATATTCATGTTTTGAAATATTTTTATTAGTTTAAAAATGTATTGTGTTGTATTTATTTTTTTTTTATATCAAAAAATCTTATTTTAGTTCTTTCTATTTAATAATTTATAAAAATGCTACAGATTTTTTTTTTTTTATTCCATAGAAAGAATACAGCTTTTTTTTTTTATTCCAGATTTATAATTCAATTATTTAATATTTTCAAGATAAAAAAATTTTTAAATTCATTGAATTTTTTAAGAGCACCTGAAATAAGAAATATATAAATCATTTGAAGAAGAATAAAAAAAAAAAAAAAAAAAAAATTTACTTTTAAGCACATCATTGAAATAATCACGTTAGGCATTGCAAAGAAAGAAATTGCAGATTTAATAAGATGTTGAACAATATCTTTCAATAAAAATTTTAATTGTTTTAAGTTTAAAATATTTTTATTTTTACCTTTCAGGCAAAATATAGAAAAATACATGAAAAGAAATAGATAAAAAATGCTCAGAATGAGGGTTGTTTTATATATATTATTGAAGTTAATAATAAATTATGTGTCAACAACTTTTTTTTTTTTTTCTTTAAAAAAATTTATATTTTTATCATAATATCTGAAACAATATTATACTAATAAAACTATTCTTTCAGTATAAGCAGATTTTAACTTTTAAAATGCTCCATGTTTGTCTGGGATAGAACAGCCCCACTGTAGCCCATGCATGTTGTAAAAGGCAACTAAAATGGGTACCCTGTGCCAGGAGGTATAACTGGGTGGGGTAAAATCAAACTTCTCCTTTTGAGTGCCCCATGTCTTTGTGCGTCAAGGTCAAGTACAAAAAGAAGCTGCATTTTTTACTCTTTATCATGACTTGTCGATTTTTCACAGGTCCATGGACTTCGTTTAGGTGTTTCTTGTCCCACTTGGTCGACAACAACAACAACTTTTAAAGTACAAAGCGAATTTAAAATAAATTAAGTTTAATTATGAAATACAAGACTTATTATCTCAACATAAATTGTATAATTTTTAAATGGAATTAGCATTTAATACAGAAACACAAATTATATAATTTTTAAAATGTAATTAACAATTAATACTGCAACACAATTATATAACTTTTTTTCATGCAAAAAGCATAATGCAATGCTATAAAAAAAAAAAAAAAACTGTTAAATGTTATACCTGAAAATGCCATATCAGCAATAACAGCTCGCCTACGAACCTTGATACTGGAGATATTATTAAACATAAAGTCAGTAAATAAAAGAGCCAAACTTCCTAAAAAGGCTATCACGCCTATTCCTGTGCCAAAATTGCAGGCATTTATGTCGTTGTTGTATAGACATTTGTTTTTCATCCATCCTTCTGAACCTATGCAACCAAAAACAACTATAGAAAACACCTAGAACAAAAATATATATATGTAATAAAACAGTGATTTAATTTGAAAAAATACTAAAAACTGTTTTAAATGATAATTATGTCAAAATTTCATTTCAAAATTTTTTTAAATTTCATTAAAGCTTTTTTGTTTTATAATATGGCATAACTATCATATTAAAACTAAAATTATATAAAACATTGATCTAAATTATTATTGTTCCTACAATATTGAATACATTAATCATCTAATTTTTAACAATCACATTAGATATTATAATTGAAGGAAAATTATACAAATGTTAAGGGAAAATACAAAAGTCATTAAAAGTAAATACATTTAAAGAATGTGAAATCAAAAATAATTTGTTCTAATTGTTAAATTTAATATTTTAGCAAAACTGTTGATTAAAAAAAGATATAAAATATCTTATACGTTTTTCATAATTAAAATAATATATTACATGAAATATATTGAAACCTAGTAGATTGGAGCACATTGACATAACTATCACCATTTATATATGGATTGATGAATAAAATTTATCATGCAATGAAAATGAAATAAATATTTCTTAATTCATTAACATATTTTTTTTTAATATTTAAATGTAGTTTATAAAACAAAATGAAAACTTGCTTTCATTTTATGACAGCTAGATTTCATGATTCAATTTAAATTAAAACATGCCACACAAAAATTTTTATAAAATAATATAGCAATGCTTATAACATTAAAAACTTAAAATAATGCTAAAAATATTCTATATACAAAATTGGTTAATTAATATAAAATGGATAAGCAAAGATACATAATCAATATATATTCAAATATTTGAAAATCATACATACAAAACAAGAATAAAAAATATTATTAAAAAATTTTTTATATTAAATTATTTAAATTTTTTTGGAAAAATATTAACAGAAAGTAGGATCAATGAAAATTATATTTTTATTATAATTCAAAAAAAGAAATGATTAACAGTACATCATTAAAATTATTCATATATATTTAAGGTATCAAAATTATATATTTAAAGTAGCCTTATTGTTTTCATATTAAAATTATATCATAGCTACAGTATAATTTTATGCTAATTAATCCATTTTGTTATGAACAGTTTTCATATTTTATAAATAATGTTTTTTATACTTAATTAATAATTTTTAAATATATATATTTTAAATTTTTAGAAAGAATATCGATGGGTCAGTTTAATCTTGAGAGATAATAAAAAATACAAGTGGAAAAGTTGTTCATAATTATTTCATGCAAGTTCACTAATGGTTAGCTGAATTTCAAATTTTGACATTGTTTTTTTTTCCTTTTAAAAATAAATCATCTCAACAGTATACAATATATGAGGAGAAATTACCCATTAAAGTTATAATAATGAAATTAATTTCACATGGAAGATTTTCAATACCATAAAAATTTTTCTTGTAAACAGCATTTTTACATGATTAATATTGAATTGATTAGTGAATTTTGTATAACACAATTTAATAACCTAAGAAGGAAATTTAAATAAATCTAAGAAAAATATTTAAGAATCTAAGAAAGAAATTTAAGAAAGAATAAGAAAGAAATATGAGAAAGAAATTTAAGAGTACAAAATTTAATAAATTTAAGACTTGCTGAGATCAATGAAATTATAAAAAATAAATTTTTAATTTTTAAAAATTCGTTTTTAGAATTAATTTTTAAAAAAAAAAATAAATAAATAAATATATAAATTAGTTTAGTTTTTGTCAAAGGAAAAAAAAAAAAAAAAAAAGATTTCTTAATAAAATACTATAATGAAACATTTAAATAAAATCTTCATTTACAATGAAATCCATGAAAAAGTTTTTCAGCAAAATTCTTACAAACAATACACACACATATCAAAATATTTAAGCATAGATTTTCATTAAATATTTTCTAAAAATTTGAATAATATAGATTAATAATATTAATTTAAATTATAGTAAAGATAACTCAAAAAGAGAATAAATTAAACCTATCTTTAATTTTTTGTATTTAATGCATGTAAAATCAAATTTCCATCAAATTTTTCTAGTAAAACAGTATTTTTACATGATTAATATCGAATTGATTTCTGAATAATATAATTTAATAAAACTTGCTAAGATCAATGACATTATAAAAATGTATTGAGTATAAAAACGAAATTTTAAATTTTTGAAAATCATTTTTAGATTAATTTTAACAAAATAAAAAGAAAATAGATTTCTGAGTTTTTGTTAAACCCTAAGAAACAATTCTTAATAAAGTACTATGATGAAATATTTTTACTTACTTAAGTTTTTTGAGCAAAATTCTTACAAATCATTACGCACAAATCAAAATATTTAAGCATCGATTTTTATTAAATATATTATTAAATTGAATAGTATAGATTAATAATACTACTTTTAAATCATAGTAAAGGCAGCACAAAAAGGAATAAATTAAGCAAATCTTTTATTTAATGTATGTAAATCAAAAATTACAAATAAACGGAAACTTAATAGAAATTTTTATATGAAAAAGTATAATAATTAGTAACGATGAGAAAATCATCTAAATAGAAAGAAAAATACCACCGATCACAAGAAGGTATAAACGTCCAATTATGTATCCTTTTAAAGTAAATAATTATGATCAACTTTTCCACAATATATTTTCCGTAAATTTATCACTGCAGTAAAAATTAGTTCGAAAGTGTAGGAACGGGAATATATCCCGTCATGCTATCACTGGTGGCCAACGAACGGATCAATAACAAACATGGCCAATGTTTGGCACTTCAAACTGGGTGTTCCACTGAATTTAAACATTTTATAATTTTTTTTTAATGAATCTTACCCAACAGAGAACTCTAATGATCACATGAGGTTTTGTTAAAAAAGATATAGGATCGTTTCCTGCTCCTGCTTTTCCCGCACCATAGGCATTACCAACTCCACCGTTCATATTTGTTACAGAACGAACTCTGGGAAAAATTTGAGGTTGCCGTTTTTGGATGGAAATTAATACGGTCGCCAAGTTGGATCGAGTTTTATAGCGGAGTATCGCCAAATGTGTATTTTATTTATCTGAAAATTTATACTATCTTGATAGACAATCTATTCAGTATTTCATACACAAAGATTGCAAATCTCGATGAAAATAAATGGAAATAAAAATATGTTTTACTAAAAGAAATTTTTTTTTGAATAGATTATCAATTTCTATATTTTTATTGCGGCTTCTCTAGTTTCTTATTTCTTTCATTAGTAATATAAATCAAAAACGTTTTTTTTTTTTACACAAGAGGAATCATATGAATTAAATAAAAGCAAAGTGAATTTTGGTTAGAAACAGGTGTTCTTTTTACAATCGATTTGTCGAATGTCAAAAGTTATATTTAACTTCAAGTGAAGGTCAAAAGGTTATGCATTTTAAAAACTGTGCGTTTTGAAATATATATATTCAGAATTTTATTTTTATTCTGAAAATTCTAAAAATATAATAATAAGAAGAATATTTTTTTAATAAAAAAAAATTAAATATCGTTTTTTAAAACGAAGAATGCATTACTTATTTTTATTAATAAAAACGTAATTATTTATTAATTAATTAGTCTTAATTATTAATTGTAGAAGTCTAAAGTTAATCAATCATACAATAAAAATCAATATTTTTTAGTAATGGTTCTAGGTAATTTTTTTAATCTGATAAATATCTCCAATTTTTTTGTTGATAAATTGAGATTTATACTAAATTAAAAATTCATTTCAAAATGCTTAACTTGCATCTATATCTATAATTTTTTTTAATTTTAAAAATTAAATTGTTATTGTTAAGAAATATTTTCCAATGACATGAAAGTTAAAATAAGTACTAAAATTGTAAATGCATTCATAAAAAACGGAATCTAAAATAATTATAGATAACATGAATTCAAAAGTTCAGTATACGACTTTTAAATACTTGAGAATAATTTAGAAATAAACTTTAAGTATCATTCGAAGAAATTACGTTCCTAATACGTTACTGTAAGTTAGCTTCTCTGCAGCAAGTTAATAATATCAAAGTAAACAGTTCTACAGATTCTCCAATATTATATTTGATAAAATGCCTTATTTGGATCTTACCATATATTTGACTGATATTTAATGTTAAAGGTACAGTTGTAATTGTACTGTTCATGATAAATCGAAAAATTGTGAAATTAACAATTTAAATTTCATTAAAGAATAAAAAGTAATAATGAAAAAGAAAAACTTTTTGTATTCTAAAAATAAAATAAATGATAATGAAAATTGTAGCCATTTAATAAAATTTATTTTTTTTTTTTTTTGTGCATTTTGAATTATTTAAAAATATATTAACTTATTCCTTGAATTCTAATAATATGTGAACCAAAAGTCTTATATTATAGGAAGTGGAAATCTGACCAATTATATATAATCATGTAAGACTTTTTTGACAGAATATTCTTAAAAATTTTTTTAAATAAATAAATAAAGTCTGTAATAAACAGCTTACCATAATTCCATGAATGTTCAAAACATTGCATTTTTCAACTTTTTATTTAGTAAGAAATCTAAACACTTAAATATTTGAAAATATCTTTTATTTAATATTTCTTTATTTATTAAACCACAATGTTGCTCATCATTGTTAGTTGCTATTCATTTATTTAATAAATTAATTAAATATATTAAATTAATTAATATAATTAAATTTTACTTTACTAAATTTCTTTTCTTAAAAAAAACAATAACAATATTTTTTTTAATTAAATTGTCGAAAATCTGGAAATAAGTTCCATGATATCATATGATTTCAATACAAAAATGATTTCTTATCTTTACAGATAGGAAATAAAAATAAGAAACTATCTTTATACATACATTTCATTTACGTCTGCAAAATATTACTTCTAAATATCTCTATTTCACCACAATGTATGCAAGAAAATTGATTAATGTTAAACTAAATTGGAAAAGCCATTAAATAGAAACGTAGAAAAGCATAATGATTAAAAATGAAGCAATAAATATATAATATCATCATCATCATCAGTGGCGCAACGTAGTGGGCTAAGGCAATCTGCCGACAGGCAGATTTCGAGAGAACCCAACGCCTAACGCTCTACAATCATATTAGTCCAGGACCAACGGTTTAAAGTGAATTCCGAACCACTAACAAACACCCATGGCACCGCAAGGGACTTAAATCCGAAACTTTTGCCATCGAAGGCCAAAGAGCTAGTCACTCGGCCATAAGGGTCCCAAAATTAGGTTTAGTTTGTTGCTTTACGATCATTTATTGCACACTTTAGGCTAATTAGAGCGGGACCTACTGATTAACGTGAATTCCGAACTACTCACAAACATCCATGCCACCGCAAGTATTGGAATCTGAAGCCTTTGGCTCCAACAGCCAGAAAATAAATAATAACCAATAGAAAATTCGACTTTAAGTGTGTGATGATCGGCAACAAATATACAATAGCATTTACTAAATTTACTTCAAAAATAAAATTCGTTGTTGAAACAATATATCTAAACATTTTGTATGGATTTCCAAATTAACTTCTTACAATAATATAACTCTACCTTCTGATGTAGGAAAAGTTTTCTGTTTACAAAAATTTTCTAATCCAAAAACAATGAAATTACTTTTTTTTATTTCAAGGTTATATAAGAAATATTATAAATTTTTCGATGATTAAAATTTTGTTTTTATATCATTAGCGAACAACATCATTTTTGAAGGAGAAAATTTCATGATTTTTATCAAGTTGAGTCAAAACTGCATGATCGAGATATAATACAATCTTGTAGTTTGAATAGAAATATTATGTGTGTATCATTTTAGGGTTGTTTCATATTGAATCGTAACATTGAAATGATTAAGTGATAATTTGACATTCCGTGACATAGTGATGATAGACAATCTACATTTATTATCTATGACTTTTGTTTTTCACTGAACATTGGTGCGGCTCGTGTTTTCCTCATACATAAATTAATAATTGGTGGATTATAATGTTTTTCTTCTTATGAAGACAAAAAACTAATTTCTGTGATGAGTTTTGGACATAAATACCTCATGTTTACGTGTCATATTGTCGATGTGAGACCCTTATACACATTGCTACAGTCGCCATCAGAGTCTACTTTTTTAAAGACAAAGACTCTCACAGATACCACCATTAGATTTAAACCTGAGTTCTCCTGACACACTAGATCACCACAAGTTTGGATTACCCCTCCCCTCCCTTCCCATTTTGCCACCATAAATTTGAATGAATACCTCCAGAGATGATACCTGGAGAGAATCTCTTCCGGTAAAATGAAAAGTTTTCCAGCCTACGGATTTATCATGTCTATCACATATTTGGCATCATCATCAAAGGTATTAGGATAAATAATTTGGTTATACTAACTAATTCTCTGGCGCAGCAGACAATGTTGAGCCAAAGCCGTCTGCCTATTGGCAGATTTCGAGACGAGAAACGTTTTCTTTTTTAAGGAGTAGGATTATCAGCTCTAGGCCCAACTCTCTACAGCCATATTAGGCCAAGATCTATAGTTTAAAGTGGATTCCAAACCACTGTAAGCATCCATGTCAAAGCTGGGACTCGAACCCGAAACCTGGGACATCGAGGGCCAGAGATATACACATTGTCAGAATAGTCATCGAGTTTACACGTTTCTAAAGACAGCTACTGTAACAGATATCACCAACTGAATCAAATTTGTCCTCTCCGCACGATCACGATTTGTAAATTCACCCCCACATTTTACAACCATAAATTTGAATGAATATCTCCAAAGATATCACCTGGAGATAATATCTTCCGGTAACACGAAAAGACTTCCAGCATACGGATTTATCGTATCTCTCACATGTTTGGAATCACTGCATCCTTCATCGAATAAGGATTCAGTTTTTCTTTCAGTTCATATATGATCTTCGTGCATCACTTATATATCCTGCACGCCACTCACAGTCAGATGATGAAGAGAAAGAGAAGACATTGCCTTCTTAATATACTCAACGCCTCGCCTTTGTGTGTGTATAGGAGATAATCCTAACATCCCACATTTAAGCTAAATTGTCTTATACACATCATCAGAATAGTCATCGAATCTACACGTTTCTGAAAGCAGTGACTGCAACTGACGCAGCCAACTGATTCGAATACCCGCTTACGCTATGCACTTTACCACTAGGTTGAAGTAAGTAGGTAAACTACTAGAAAATGAAATCGGAAAAACAACTTTGGGGCCTTATTAAATTGACTATTTCGTTATAAATATTCGACTTTTACAATGATCTACTATTAAGATCGAAAAACGAGTAGTACGAGAAGATCTTTCTACTCCAAAGATCTACTCTTAATTCTGTGGTAACGAACTTCAGTTAACTGTATCATGGTTTTCTTTTATATGACACCAAGGAATCAAGCAACGGTCACTGTTTTGAAAATTAAGAAGACTAGATGAAGATTATTGGTAAATTATCTTTTATAGAATGTCAAACTTTCTTATTGGAATATTCCGAGATTTTCCAAAATATGATTTTATAAAATCATTTTTAAATTACTTTACTCTCCTTTGTGAGTGTATCATAGAAGGAATACCACCTAAGATCTTTGTGGTGCACTCTGCAAAGCGCTGAATGTGCTATAATCATAGATTAACATGACTATTGAGACATTTATTTTTAAAAAGCAAAACACCCCTTTTCCTTTTTAAAAATCGAGACATGCGATTTAAATTATGCTCAAGATACGTAAGTTGATATTAAAATCTTAAGCCTCCTTAGTTCATTAGTTTTTGGTTGATACATTTATTATATTTTATTCCTCCCGTACTATAATAGTTCTGAATTTATTACTTAATATCTTTATTGTTGAATTTCTTGCTAAATAATAATACACCAAAATATCTCTTTGTTATCTGTTCTGTCATTCTAACAAGTTTTTGGGATTGCATTATTTTGCTTGGATTTGTAACAGAGACTATAAGTTTTATAGATATCCAACATATGAAAATCAAATACATGTGCCAGGACTATTATCGTACTAGCATGTCTATATCTAATTTTTTGATATGATAATGGAGAAAGTAATTGCAATTCCAAAAGCAAATTTTGAAATTAGCGTATTTTTAAAATAATATACATATGAAATCCTTAATGGTGATCACAATGATAAAGCTGTTTCCTTTAATTTTAAAGCTAAATAAGCATAAATCAATTATAAGAAATATTGGTGAAAGCAGATTATAAATATTTAGATATTCTTATCGGTTCTCAGGTTTTCATATATTCAAAAACAAGTTTATATATATATATATATATATATATATATATTAGCAGAACCCGGTATACGTTGTCCTGCAAACCTGCCAATAAAAAAAAAAATGAATTGTAGAAATTTACATATCACGAATATATTCTCCATGTTCCAATATAGGTACATACTAATTTTCTTGCATATCGTTTGAACGGTCTATACGATGAAATGCTGCAGCGCCTTCTGGTGGCAAGTAACAATAAAGTCGATTATTGTACTTATTGTAGCTTTTTTTTCCATAATCAAATAATATTAATTATAAATTTTCATAGAGTTTGATTGAACGGTATAGAATTGATAGACTGCAGCACCATCTGGTGGCGACTTACAACAAAGGGGATAGCATGAAAACTTTATCCATGTTTTGTCAAACACACACAAAAAATTTCATCAATATCAGTCAAGCCGTTTAGGAGGAGTTAGGTGACAAACACACATACAGAAAAATTATATTTACATATATATATATAAACATTTGGTAAAATTAATCACATTTTTAGAAAAATATATCACAATAAATATAAAAGTAATCGTAGATAAAAAAAAAATTTTCAAATATTTGACTTCAATATCGGATCTAATGTCACTATTCAAAAATTCTTAAGTAAAATTTAGCTAAATTCTCAAGTTTCTAAAGTATATTTATTTTCATTATTTAAATTTAAAAAGTAAAATTACCGGTAATTGCAATATTTTGATAAATATGCATATGTAATTTTATATATCATATACATAAAACTTTTGGTTTCCTTATTAGAATCATTCAACTATTAAATATGTGACATTTTCAGTAATGTAAATATATAAATTAAAAATTCGAAATACGATTATAAAAATATCTCCGTGTGCGTATAATAAATTTAATAAAATATTTAATGCTAAGAAATTAATACATGTTTTGAAACAATAAAATTAATTCCATTATGCTTTTTCGAAACTTCTTTGTATAAAATTTGCATAAAATTATTTTTATAGAAATAAATTTTGAGTTAAATTTTCCCAAATGTTTAATTAATTTCTAATGTAGTGGAAATCAATTTAAATTCTGCCATTTAATATTAAGTTTATTATCGTTTGTTTATCCGTGCATTATCGTTTGCGGAAAAAAAAGAATATTGATAAATATAACTTCCTTTTTTTTATGAATTGACGTAATTAGATTAGAAAACAAATATCGTTTGTGTTTTAATTATTTAATATCTATCACCTTGAAATATATGATAACATTTAAACTTCTATTTTTGTTAAGTATTAAATAAAAAATCTGCCACCATTCATTTATTATTATTATTATTATTACTTTGAAAATTAATTTATAGTAGATATTAAATTATCACTATCATAACTAAATAGTTCGATGTTTTTAAATAATATATTACTATGTTAACAATTTATCGACTTTTGAATTAAAACTGAAATTGTGGAGTTTTTTTTTTTTTCAGTTTAATGTTGAAAAGGTGCTATTATATAGAAGATTTAGTGTTAGAAGATATCAAAAGGTGTATAGAAGATTTAGTGTTCAAAAAGGTGCTAGATTATTTAGAAGATTTAGTGTTAAGATGCTAGATTATATAGAAGATTTATGTTAAGAAAAGTGCCAGATTATATGATTTAAGTTAAGAAGGTACTAGATAATATAAAAGATTTGGTGTTAAGAAGGTGCTAGATAATATAAAAGATTTGGTGTTAAGAAAGTGCTAGATAATATAAAAGATTTGGTGTTAAGAAGGTGCTAGATCATATAAAAGTTTATAAAGGAGGTGCTAGAAGTTATAAAAATGATTCATTTTTAAGCAGGTTGCACATATTACACAAACAATATTTTGTATAATATTTATACAATATAATATAAAATTTGTTTTGATATCATATATATATTGAGCCTAGAATGGCCTTGTGTCTAGCAGGTTTCGTGTTCGAGTTCTGGTGGTGACATGGATGTTTGTAGTGGTTCAGAATCCTCTTTAAACTGTAGGTGCCGGTCTAATAGATCGTAGAGCATTGTCTTGACGTTTAGTCAGACTTTAGCGTTCGTGGTTCCTCGCTAAAGTGAAACGGCATATTACCCTTAGCCAGGGTCCAGTCGCCTGCGACAAGGTCTTCTGGTCCTGGTGTAGGTTTTCCTGTACCAGGGGGAATTAGTAACAACAAAATATATATAAATATACAGGTTGATTATAATTAAAGTCCCACTTTCAAAATGATGTAAAAAAGAACCACTCGTTACAATACATTCAAATTTGGACTGAAGATACTTGAAGAAGGGGGTAATGGTATAGCAGTACGGCATAAAAAAATTCACCGATTTTTCCCATCCAGTTTGGTATGTCCTTGCCGTAGTGGATGGACTTTCCACTAACAGTATCACAACTGTTTTTTGCTATCAGATAAATAGCTATCATAAATGAAATTGACAAAAAAAAAATCATGTTAAATTATGTTGTTGTGATATATAATTTTTTCATTTATCTAAAAAAATCAATAGATTAACTAAAAATAAAAATCATTGCATCTGATACATTCGACCTACTTATACAATTCGAAATTAGTTTGATCAAAGTTTACTGTAAATATTTGAATAAAAATAGAAATTTATCAGCAAACAATAATAGAACAGGGCGCGCAGAAGATCTACCTCCCCGTGATGCACCTGGTAACACTTTTCAGTGGCTAAAAGGTCTGCAACTTGGCACTATTGTTAGATGAATGAACACTGTTTCAACATGTTCCGTTGTATTATTTTGTTGTTGTTGTATGTTGCATGTTTTTGCTGTAATTGTTCATAATCTGCCATTGGAAATAAAAAAAATAAATAAAAAATTAATAGAACAGCGATCTAACCTCACTGTCGAAATTTAATAATTGATTAAAATCTGAAGATGAAAAGATACGATGAAATAAAAAATATATAATTACTATGAAAACGTTATACATAGAATGAAACGATTAACCTTATTAATTTTATTTTGCAATAACATATATTTTAGATAATATTTTTAAATGATACGATATTTGGGTTGTTTTGACGCTCTACAGTCATTTTGTGCACACTTCAAGTTTAAGTAAACCGGAACCTACAGTTCAACGTGGATTTCAGTTTCGCTATCAGATAAATAACTATCGGTGCATAACACTCACAAACATCCATGCCATCGCCAAATTTCGAACCTGAAGCCCGCGACCAAAGGCCAGAGCACTTGCCACTTGGCCACCAGGCCGCTAAATGAGATAGAAGTCAATCATTTTTGGAAACAGAACTAAAGGTCAATTTCGTACCTGTTTTTACAAAACATCATTAAAAATTCATCATCATCATCAGTTCAACAGCCCCATGGTGTACCAAGGTCGTCTGCCTACTGGCTGATTTCAAGACAGGAGATGTTTTTCTTTTTACAGGTTAGGGTCATCAGCGTCTACAGCAGCCAACGCTCTACAGTCATATTAGACTGGGACTTATGATTTAAAGTGGATTCCAAACCACTAAAAGCATCCATGACATCTTCGGGATTCGAACCCGAAATCTGTGACATCCAGCGCCAGTCACTCGGCCACATTAAAATTAGTCAAAATTAAAAAATTAATTAAAATTAATATAAATTAATTAATTACTCTCCTGATGACTGGCGAGTGATTAATTTAAATTTTTATTAATTTAATAAAATTAATTCATTCATTTTAATTAAAATTAAAATTAATCAAACGCAGTCATCAGGCCCCATTTAAAAATTAGTAGCTTTTATAATAATAAACTAATAATTTATTATAATATTATACTAATAATTTATTTATTCGATTGTGAATATAAATGTATATGTTATTTATAAATAAATATTTTATTTATTTATACTAAAAAATAAATAAATATTTTATTATTTTATGTATTTATATTATTAATTAACGAATCGTTTTCGATAGACAATACTTATAGACAAATCGTGTTTAAAATTCATTTACTATTTATTGCAAGTTGTTGTTATTTAATACAGGGTATTTTGAAGGGAGATTATGTGTAGCATATTCAGCGTTATATAGGATTATCACTAACCCACATTGTTTTTAAAGTAAGTAATTTGGAATAAACGTCTTAAAAGCTCATCTGCATTATTAAGAAGATCATTATTTCCAGCTTACAGATTTATAATGTTTATTCCTGGTACAAGACAAAGATTTTGGTTTGGCTTTGCTTATAAGGTACAGAATCAAAATGATCAACTCAAAAATGCTATCCATTTCAAATAGTATTTTATTAAATGGAAACCTTTAGTTATTTATATGTGTAGTAAAAACATTTTCTAACTTTTTAATTAAAATAATTTAATAATTTTTATTAAAATAGTTTCAAATATTTAATACAATTAAAACCATTTCTATTTTTTGACTTAACTGTTTATTTGAACAATAAGATATTTTTAAGAAGCCAAAAATAAAATATGAATGTCTGGAAGTCTATTTATTTAACCAAAATTGGCATCGAAAACCGCAGAAAACGTTCCTCAGCTATTTTTAATCCTACAAGTTGATATAGGAAAAAAAAAAAAGCAGACGATTTCTATTTCCATGGCAACGCTGTTTGAACTTCAGATTATTTAGCTGAAATCCAAAATATATGATAGAAACACAAAATACTTCTCCAAGAAATACTTCATGAAAAAATGAAAAATAAATAACACAGAGAAACAATTCATTATTTTGGAAATATTACAAGAGGAATTTTGCTGTTTATTATCTCATTTTTTACTGGAACATATTTTTTATTATATGATTCAAGATATGAAATAAATTGCAATCATTTGAAGATTAAAATTTTACAATTCCATGTAATTTATATAGAATATTTTTCGTTTTTTTTTTTTGCAATAATCATTAAAAAATTTCATGATATGCAAGCATAAAAAACAAAAATATTAATGTTAATTATTAATGTTATTAAATGTATAAGAATTAGTTTAAAATTTTCTAGCTAATTTTAAATTATTCGTTAAATGAATATGATTTATTGACAATTTAACTGTTTATCGCCTATAAAATGTATGTATTCATTATAATTATTGAATACTAAAATTTTTATTTAAAATTATGCTTATTTCGCTTTATTATTCATCAAGTTTGGTTTGGTTTGTCGCTCTACGGTCATCTTGTGCACACTTTGGGCTAAACAGACCGGGACCTACAGTTTAAAGTGGATTCTGAACCACTACAAACACCCATAGCATCGTCGGGACTCGAACCCGAAACCTGTGGTACCGAGCCCCAGAGCGCTAGCCACTCGGCCATTCAGGTCCTTATTACTCATCAAGAGATGTAAGTTCATAACATATTCAACTTTACTCATAATACATGATTGTAGCATTTTTCCTTGTAAAGAGTTGTGGCATTTCTTTCTCGAGAAATAGGATTGTACATTCTTTGACAAGTTACATAATAGCAACGTATCACTCAAATTTTATAGCAGACACGCAATTTTGCGGATATTTATATTACATGCAATTAGTGTTTTATACTAATGTGAACAACCTGTCACTCAAATCGGATAGCAGTTATTCAGTGTTATAGATAATGAGACCTCATGAAATTAGCGACTGTCTGTGAGACCTTCACAATTATATATATGGAGTAATTATATATGGAATATGGACTGCACCATGAGTTGCTGCATCGTTATGGGTGATAGACCATGGGCTGAGAAAGTGTCTGCTCCATTGAGAAATGAGGGAAGCTGATCCTTTCGTCTTGATGGATTGTCTTAAAAGGAGTTTTTGGAGAAGAAAGGAGATAGTTCTTCGATGATTCGATAAGAAGTCTTTTTTATCTAAAGTGATTCAACAGGCCGGAGTTTCCACCTGTTTTCAAATTAGACACTTGTGGTTTAGTGCAGGGTCTCCAAACTTTTTCGGCCGCGCGCCAAAAATTGAAAAAAAAAGTTCGGCGGGCCAAGAAAAATTTTGCTAAAATTTTAAAAACAATATACAAATATTGCAATTTAAAAATGAGCAGAATGAAATCAAGATTTCATTTTAAAAGTTCCTTATAGTGAGGTTCGAAGTGAGGACCTCACTATAAGGAATCACAAATGATCATCTGTCAGTCTACTTCTGACATAATTATTTCCAAGATTCATAGTTGAAAACACTTGTTCGCATATATCAGATGAAGCAAACACAGCATTGATTTTCTGGCCGTGAGATATGTGAATTTGGGAAACCTACTTTCTATATTGATTTGTAAAACTCTAACTTTGGCATATTTAGAAACAACTGCTAGAGATGATTGTTAGAATGTAACTCAATTAATTCAACCCTCAAATCCTTTCCGATTGAAAGCTGTCTGTGCTTGCTATTTCCGTCGATTTAGGTTTTGTAGAACAAAAATAGATAAAGTAAAAAGATCATCAGTCCTTTGAAAAAGGAAGAAAAAAATATTTAATCAAAGTAGAAAAGGAGATGGATATATAATGTATAAATTTATATTTCTTTTAATTTGCCTCTGACCGGAAAATTAAAATTCTATCCGCGGGCCGGATAGAATCTTCCGGGCTGCCGGATTTGGCCCGCGGGCCGTAGTTTGGAGACCCCTGGTTTAGTGTATCACGTCGTGGATAATCAAGCATTTCACAGACCACATGTTTTCAGATGCGTTATAGACTCGAGAATTCTGAAAATCTCCGTCCTTGGAGTGAACTGCAGTGAATTAAATTTAAATCTTTAATTTTCATTTTTTTGTAAATAATAATTTTTATTAATCCAGAGTTATACACACACACACACATATATATATATATATATATATATATATAATGACTGTAAATAAAAATTAAAGTGTTCCCATGAATCTGAAAGTATTAAAGCCGTTATAGGTCTAGTATAGACCGAGACGTTACATCATAAATAGTTTTCTACATTGGAGCCTAAAAAAAAGAGATATGGCTTCCACTTTTTGAAGTTCACATTACGTAGAATTTAAGAAAAAAACTGTGTATTAGTGAACTAAAAACTATGTATGAGTGATAAATCCATTTGCACACATTAGCCTATGTATTCACTTTTACATTACCAAGTATTTACGAATAAACTTAGCAAGTGTCGCTTTATCTAGATGTGACACGAAATCTTAAGTTCACCAGTAATTTAACTGACATAATGAACAATAGTTGATAAAATCACAGAATAGACGCCGTTCGGTTTTGGCGTCAAAAAATATTTTCGCCAAAGTTAGCCAAGTAAAGGTTGCGATTGTTTTTTTTTCTAATGCAGCTGGCAAATAGACCGTGATCTTCGCCATAAGGGCTGCACCAATATTACTCACTTGGCACCCAGGGGCGTGTGTTACTTGATGGTAAGCCATGGACGCGGAGTAACAATGCCCCCCAGCGCTCTACGATCCTATTAGGACCGGGACCTACTGCTTAAAGTGGATTCCGAACCCTACAAACACCCATGGCAAAACCGGGATTCGAACCCGATACCTGTGGTACCGAACGCCAGAGCGCTAGCCACTCGGCCATCATGCCCAGGTTGCGATTGTAAGTGAAATGAATTGCATACAGTACAAAAAAACCGGGTTACCAAATCTAGCGACTAATCACCAGATGACGCCTCAAAATGTCGCCAAATCCTAACAGCTCCTATTTTGCGATTTAGTCCAATAATTAAATGCTGTGGTTTTTGGGGATTTTAACTTGAAGACATCCACAATAAGAGCGCTAAATATGTAGTAAGTTTTATGTTTTCTCCATAAATTTCTCAAGGAATGTCAAAAATGTAAAACGACATAAGATAATAAGAAAATATTTTATAAAAATCCAGAAAAGAAATTGTCGTCTGATGTAAGTGTGATAAGATCACATCAGTGGAGATAAATTAGTCATTTAAAAAAACATCAGATAGTAAGTGAAATACTTGCATGTGATAATATCTCAAAACATTTTTTTTTAATCCTGACATTTGAAAAAATGCACAGTCATTGTTTTTAGATTTACAGTGGAGTAACAGATATGACCTGGCTTTTCTCGGTTACATGATGTAAAACATTTTTAATTTTGGTATATTTCACTAAGAAAAAAAAAAAATAACGGTGTAGAATTAAGGTTTGATATTTTAAATAACTCATCTTAAATAACATAAATTGGCTAAATAAACCAATAGCACTTATCCAAATATTTTTTTTATTTCTAATGCCAAGTTTAGAGGTTAGCAGATATCATAAAAAAAATAAATACAAAGAACATGATAGAAACCAATGACAACAGTTAATCCGTCCTTTTCGGCTATGATCTTGTGGAACAAAATAATAAATTCAGAGATTAAATAATTTAAATAATTAAGTGTGTTTGTGGAGAGTGTGTATAATGCGTTTTTAATTATGTTAACATATACATATTCATTTATATATGTATATATATATTGTAACCATGCTTCCTTCTACCCACTGGCGAGAGAGATCTCTGTGGCTTTCAGGAAAAAAATCAGTTGGCCTAAAACTTTCTCTCTCAGAGAAGAAGTATGTTTCGCTTTTTACAGCGCGTACCTGAGTATCGGGCTTTCAGCTTAGAAGTGGAATCTTTATACAAACCTATAATTATATGTCTTTAAATGTGCTAAATATTGTATGTGTGTGGTAAATAAAGCTGTGAGTTCTCCAACTTATGCCTCAAGTATCTCACTAAAACCACACCCAGTTACAATCTGGTTACCCAACTTGCTCACTACAATATATATATATAAACCATCTGGCTCTCAGTGCCACAGGTTTCGTTTTCGTGTCCCGGCGATGCCATGGATGTTTGTAGTAGTTCGGAATCCACTTTAAACAGTAGATCCCAGTCTAATATGGCTGTAAAGCGTTGGGCGTAGGGCTGACACCCCTACCCCGTAAAAAGGAAAACATCTGTCGTCTCGTTATCTGCCCGTAGGTAGAGGACCTTGGCCCACCATGGGGCTGTTGCGTCAGTGATGATATATAATATATATATATATATATATGTAGATAATGGAGATTAGATATGCAGTATTACATTGGTAAATAATATACATGATACATTACAGTTATACTCTTATAGAATGAAAAGAAGCAGCTCATTCTGTAAGCTTCAATATATGTGTTACATTTAAAAAAACCAAGAAAATACCAAGATTTCTAGTCCAACGCCAGCAAAGAAATATTGTAATATTACATGGTAAATCTAATTAAGTGAACGGTAATTGAATACGTAATATTTTTGGTATCTAGCCAAGACTCAATTATTTCAGATATTCTAACCAGTCAAGGCTGGATAATATTACAATCTCTACTAATAATAATAATAGTTAGCAAACTATTAACTATAAATTATTGGTCACCAAATTATAGCATCTCAACTAATTTCACTGTCTTGCTAAAAATGTCCCACTAATTATTTCTCTACTAGGTTATAATAGTTATAATATAGATACTGATTAACAGCTTCTTGCAAAGTTATGCTGATAATTTAGTATTTATTTCAAAATATCAAAAACTTCGAAAGATATCAAAGATATTCGAAAGTAATTCTGATCAAGTAATATTATTTGATATTATTTTTTTTTTTTTTTATATTGTAGAAAAGCACATATTTCAGTTCAATTGAAATTATTAATGAGTACAATAATTTGAAATAACGTTCAATGGAAAATTTTAATCATTTTATTGAACTTTTCATATATATATATCCTTCATTTTTTTAAGATTATGTTTAGCGTTTTTAATAATGAACCATAGCAAAAATTTTCAATAATATAAAGATACGTATGGAATTGTTTTTCAGATTGCTATATAAGATTTTTTTCTTAAACCTTTTAGGATTTCTAGGATGGCAATATTTTAAAAAAACTATCAGCTTGTGGACATTTTTAAATTTAAAATAACTACTATTAATAAATAGGCTACTGTTAATTTTTTAAGAATATAGAACATCCAACGGATTGCCGGTATCATTTAGAAAAGTCCTAAAGGGTAAAAACATTGCAACAGACAACAATAACAATTACTGTTGACAATAACTATGGCTTTCCTGTTATTACAGCAAACAACAGAAAAATATCAACCCTTCAGTAATCCTCCTCTCATTTGAGTTGTAGCATTCCGCACCCAGGAGAGAGGAATATATATATTCTCTAACAAGTACATAATAACAACATATCACTCAAATTTGTCAGCAGATAAGCAGTGTTGTGGTTAGTTATATTACATGAAATCAGTGTTTTGTACTAATGAGAACAACCTGCTACTCAAATCTGATAGCAGATATTCAGTTCGTGAATAATGAGACCTCATGAAATTAGGGATTGTCTGTGCGACCTTCACAGAGCGAATTAATTACAGATAGAATATGGACAACGCCGTGAGTGGTTCCATCGTGATTGGTGATAGACCATCGGCTGAGAATGTGTCTACTTCAATGAGAAGGAGGGAAGTTGACACCCCTCTTGACGGATTTTCTTAAAGGGATGTTATTAGAAAAGAAGAAGAAGAAGAAAGTTCTACAACGATAAAAAGAGAAGTGTTGTCAGAAAGTGATGTTGTCAGAAAGTGATGTTGAAAGAAAGAGTTGACAAGAAGTGTTGTCTTTTCTCTGAAGTGATTTCCACCTGTTTTCAAAGTGAGTCCCTGGTGGTTTCATGTATCACACCGTATGATAATTAAGCTCTGCCGCGAACTATGTGTTTTGAGATTCTACGTAGACTCGAGAACTCTTAAAATATCTGTCCTTGGAGTGAATTGCACTTGTGTATCTAATTTATATCCTTAATTTTCATTTTTTGTAAATAGGTTAAGTAAGATTATTTACATATATATCTACATATATATATGTATATAATACTTGTAAATAAAAAATTAAAGTGTTCCCATGAATCTGAAAGCTACCGTTTTCTTGAAGCCGTTATAGGTATAATATAGGCAGACTCGTTACAAGGGCATCGTAAACTTCAATTAGAGAATCACTGTAATAAAACTTGCGTGTAGTATAAGTTTAGTTATTTTTATAATAACCTTATTAAATATAAATAAATTGTTTGTATATTGCAATTATCATCAAAATTAAAAGCTTTATACTATTGACACAACATTATATTATATAAACCCCAAACAATGGCTAAAGCAACTTTTACGAATCTCCAATAAAAGATGATCTCATAGTTACTGGCGCCAAACTGAACTTTGGCTTCTTTTTTAAATATAATTCTAAAATTTTCATACTGACAAAAATAATTGGACTGAAAACACTTATGATATATTTATACAATAATTAAAATAATTATATATTTTTACAGTAACATATTTTAATAAAACATTTTGTTTTATAAACATTGTTTTTCGCCACTATTGTTTTGTTAGTATGAACAATTACTTACGTTAAATTAGCATTCCCAACCTGTGGCATATCATAATAAATGGCAGTAAACAAGAACAAGAACAATAAAACCACGCGTACAATCTCAGAGAGATAAAGAAAAATTAACAGCTGTCACTCTGACGTCTGAGGAGATATTAAACAGATGCTTTGTTGCCTTTCTAGTAGAATAAAAGGAAAGAACAGTAACGCCAACATCCATAATTAATTCCACGTGAATTTACATTAGATTAGTGATTCTCAAACTTTTTGCGTTTTGTCAAGGCGCATTTAAAATCTTACAAATATTTGTACATGCATATTTCAGAGAAATATATTATAATAGTTAAGTCAAATATTACAAAATAATAATAGTAATATGGCTATAAAGAAAATGAAACTCACCTTAAGTTTATTCAATCTTAAACAAAAATTTGCAACAATGAGAAACAATTTGTTTAAATTTTTCCAGCGATTTCTTTAATGTTTCGACATATATTTGAAAGGTAAACTCCCATTTCTTCGACAATGCATTGAATATTCCCTTTCTTTTTTTACCCTTAATTGTAGTGAGGGTAGAAAATTCTAATTCACACAAATATGACGTTGAAAATTGTAGTAAAATTTTGAGAGCTGTTTTAGATATATTGACACGCATTCTTCATTCATAGGAAATTATAGAATTTTTTTCTCATGGTGAGAATTTTGGCATTTCATTCTCAGGAGAGAGGAATGTATATTCTTTGACAAGTACACAATAACAAGCCATCTCTTAAACTTGACAGCAGGCAAACAGTGTTGTGGGTAGTTATATTACATTACATGCAATAGCGTTTTGTACTAATGAAAACACTCACTCAAATCTGACAACAGATATTCTGTGTTATGGATAATAAGACTCAGGAAATTAGCGACTGTCTGTGCGACCTGCACAGGCCGAAACGACTACAGATTGAATATGAACTATCCTATGAGTTGTTGCATGTGATGGATGATAGATCACAAGATGAGAAATGTCTACTCCAATGAGAAGTAGGGGAAGCTGATCCCCCTTTTGATGAATTGTGTTAAAAAGAATTTGTTTGGGTGAAGTAAAGGGAGAGTTCTGCGACGAAGTATTGTTTTTAATTTTTTTCTCTGAAGTGGCTGAATAGACAAGAGATTCCTCTTGGTTACAAAATGAACCCTTTGTTGTTTACTGTATCACGCTGTATGATAATTAAGGTCTGACGCGGACCAGGAATTTAGATTCGACGTATATTCGAGATTTCTGAAATCACCGACCTTGGAGTGAATTGTACTTGTGATTTAATCGCGCAGTAGTGATCAAATTTTATTTATATTTTATTCATATCTTTGTATAATAACCCAGATTGCATTATTTTACATACACATATACATATATAATCCTTGTAAATAAAAATTAAAGTATTCCCATGAACCTTAAAGCGGCCCTGTGAAGCCTTTATAGGTTTAATATAAGCAGAGACAGTACAATTAACTGTAATGTATTATAATGGCAGAAACGTATTTTCTGTTTTATTTTTGTTTCTGAAATTCTTACAAAGAAGAGATCTCAGTTTTGTCGTGCTAATTTTAGATAATTCTGCAAAATGTATAATGAATAAAATTTTCTAGGCGAATAATTCATATTTTAAATAAAATTTCAAAACTATATGAGAGTAATATAATATATTAATATATGATTTGCTTAAGCCTTCTCCACCTGGTGTGTTTCTATCTTTTTGTAAGAGAAGCACAAATTTAAATAGATTTTCTTACAAACTTTATTGTTGACATTTCGCCAAAAAAAGAAGGAAATTTTCTGTTTTCAACACTTTCGGATATTATTTATTCCTCACCATAATGTCCCTGTTTAACTTTTTAACTACTACAAATTTGAGAATTCAGTCGGAAATACATTTGACAAATATCAGAAAAAAATATTATTGAATTTTATGTATAAAATAAAACATCAACTTTCAATTTCTTTTTTCTCATAATTTGAGTTTTGATGAATTCATCCAGAATACTTCAACTTTTTTATCCCACATGGTTATGTTTTAAACGTTCTACGGTCATTTTATGCACGCTTTGGAATAATTAAACCACAACCTATTGCACAACAGGCCCTATCCCATTTGGTAGACAGCAACATCTAGACTAAGTCCAAGAACAAGTGTGGTCTCATGAAGGAGGGAAAGGGGGCGTAGCTACTGTTGTGAATACCACAAGTAGGTAGAAGTCTGACTTAGCTCCGTGATGCTGAAGAAGCATGGAAGTGCCTTCCGGGAGAACTTTTAGAAGAAACTACCGCGTATTTGCATATAGCATGGGAGAAAACCCGGAAAACTCCCACCAGATATTCCGACTATAGAGGCAATATGCTGAACATCTCAAACGCCTTCGATCTCCTCGTTTTTTGAAATCGTATCTACAACAAAGCCACCAGCGGTACCAATACTCCACCCTAATGCTTACAAGTGGCTTACAAATTAATATTTTTCAGTTTAAAAAAATTGTTGTTGTTGTTACTTATTTCACTTGGTAGATATCTAATCTAGATCAAGCCCACGAACCCGTATGGACTTATGGTTGAAGGGGAAGGAAGCAGATTTCGTGAAGGAGCACCCGTAGGTAGAAGTCTGACTTTTTGCTCCGTGATTCTCTACAGTCATATGATATCGGAACCTACGGCTTAAAGTGGATTACGAACTACTGCAAACACCCTCGGTACCGAAATCTGTGGTACCGAGAGCCAGAGCGCTGGCCACTCAACCATTCAGGCCCTTAAAAAAATTAATTCATGAAATAAATAAATAAAAACTTAAAGTTTTCTGAAATTCAACTTTCCTTTTCAACGTTATTTTAGACCAATTATTTCAAGAATTTTATCATTGACCATAGTTATTAAAAAAAGTTGTCTTTTAAAGGAACAACAAGACAAGACTTTCTATTAATTTTATCTTCCATGCATTTTTAAAAATGATTTACGACTTTAAATGAAGATAAAAAAATTTGATAATGGTAACCCGACAATCTTTTCTAAGCATAAGAAAATTTTTATTATCGATTTTTTTCCATCCGAATTCAACAGATTTTTAATGACATCCAAAATGAATTTATTTTTTGATGTTCAAGTAAGTACATTTTTTTTTTGAAAATATTGTGTCAGACGTTTATAATAAATTGATTTTAAATTACGCAGTCCTCCAAAACAGATTTTATTTTGAAAAAAAGAGATTGACCTATTTTAGACCATATTTTTTCATAGGTAAGGGAAAATGTGTCATTTTTTTTTTGTCAATGACTAAAATAGAATGAATTGGTGAGTGATGAATTAGGCATATTACTGTAGAATAGATATAAAATATAAGCAAAAAATTTTGGCATATTAAAAAAGAAAAACCAAATGATTTGCGAATAATGTAAAAACATCAAATCGAATATCAACTATTACTTAAAAAAATACTATATAAATGGTAAATATTAAGTAACGTATTGCGCAGGATTTAATAATGTTACGATATTTCTTTTAATTGTACTCTTTTTTCATTCATTTGATTATTTATTACAAATAAGTTAGAATTGGATAAGTTTGCATATAATTTGTTGTTGTTATCAAAAACTTTGTGTCTGACGTTTATAATAAATTAATTTTAAATTATCAAGTCATTCAAAACAGATTTTGTTTTGAAAAAAAGAGATTGAATATTTTACTTAAGTAAGTTTATATATTTAAAAGGTCAATTAATCAATCGAAAAGTCGGTACATGTTAGTTTTTGAGCTCAAACCATCATTTATATGTAAAAGCCCGTATTTATATATAAAAGTGTAAATTTATATATAAAGTAAAATAAGTAAGCTTATTTATGTAACGTTTAAAGTAAAAGCTTATTTATATGTAAAGAGTAAAAAGAATTTTTTTTTTTTAAAACTATGATCGCAAATTAATCTAAAACAGACAAATTTAATACAAGACAAAAACTGTATGCTATAACCTGCGTATAGGCTTAAAAAAATATTGCTTTTTAATTTTTTTTTCCTTTGAAAAATATTTCATCGAATAAACCACATTTCATTAAATGGATTTTTTTTTTTTGTTGTTTTTTGCTTTTTTATTGGAATTACAATGAGAATAACACATGTGCCGAACATTTTCTGAGTCACTGAAGTTCATCTTTTGATTTGACATTCTTCAACTAAAAGTCCGAAATAGCAGGTGGAACGCAATTTTATCAAAAATAGTGATAAGAAATTTTGCGAAGTTATGGATTTGTTTGCTAAAACATCAAGAGAAGTTCAAGATAACTCTGCAATACTGCCCACGGTCACATCATTCATATCTGTAAACAAAGTCAACTTTCTTTTTAATTTTTATACATAACTATAGAGATTCAGTCAGGGAAATATCAAACACTTTTGTTATTTTGAACTATATGCATTTCATAATGAAATGCGAATAACAAAAATAGAACTACTAGAGAAATAATAGAACAAATAACCAACTAGCTTTAATATATAAAATGTATGAGAAAATAATTACCCATCTTTTCTTTTCTAAAAACACTAGAAAATTGTCGAAAATGTGAATTAACTTTTATATCTTCTTAAGTAGTGTATTAATAAAAGTAAAATATATATATTTAAAAAAAAAAACGAAGTGTTTTCTGTCTTTTTTTACTTTTTTTTTAATTTTTAAATTTTTTTAATGTTTTTGAGATAAATCTTTTTTTGTGAGAACATAATTTTAAAATTATTTTCTTATCCTACTTGGTAGACAGCAATATATAGACCAAGTCCAAGAACCCGTGTGGTCTCATCGAAGGAGGGAAAGTGGGGCAGTTTCTGTTGTGATGGACCACCCGTAGGTAGAAGTCTCACTTGATTCTGAGTCGCTGAAGAAGGAGGACAGTGCCTTCCGAGAGGACTTTTAGGGGGTAAATAACCCGCATTTGCGTATCGTATGGAGGAAAACCTAAAACTCCCACCAAGTAGTCCGACTCAGGTAAGACGCTGTACATTGCTGCGTATCGTATTGAGAAAATCTGGAAAACTCCCACCAGGTAGTCCGATTCAGGTAAGAAGCTGTACGTCCCGTTTTACGCCATCGTTTTTGAAACAGTGTCTGCAACGAAACCGGCAACGGACTAAACTTCGCCCTAATGCTCTCACTCATAATTCCTGAACTGCATAGGAACAACTCAGCCCTAGGCAGTGTGATGTGGTGCCTTCCGAGAGGACGTTTAGGGGTAAATAACACGCATTTGCGTATCGTATGGGGGAAAACGTCATAGTCGTCATAAAAAAGTCATAGCCGTAATGCTCGGCAGCCGCTCACGTTAACACTGAGCAACGAGTCAGGCTTGAAGTCATTTAATATTAGAAGAATCATTATCGAGGTTAACAAAGAATGTTATGAAGAGAAGCTGCAATACCTCTCATCTTTTACATTTAACGTTTTCATCTTTTAAAATTTTAATTTAACAAATATCGAATTTAAATTATGTCAATTTATGTGCAATACCGCCATCATTTCAATATTAGAAAATTTTCCATTATATAAATAAAAATTTCTTAAGATAAAAAAATCATTTGAAAATGAAAAAAAAATATTAATGGTATGAATTAAAATACAAAAAAAAAAATGTTTTTAACATACTGTCAACCATATCTTTGCTCTTTATAACTATAATACTTTTTTAAATTATAAATTTAAAAAAAAAAACGAAGTATTTCTTTTTTTTACTTCTTTTTAACTTACATTTTTTTTATATTTTTAGAGAAATTATTTTGGAAAAGATACATTTTAAAATTATTTAACATTAAAAGAATCATTAGCAAGGTTAACAAAGAATGCTATCAAGAAAAGCTGCAATACATTTCATCTTTTAAAAATTAATGTCTCCACCTTTTAAAATTCAAATTTAACAAACGTCGAATTTAAATTATGTCATTTTCACGTGCAATACCACCATCATTTCCAATATTAGAAAATTTCTCATAATTTAAGATAAAATTTTCTTAAGATAAAAATTAATTTGAAACTTAAAAATTATTATTGGTAGGAATTAAAATACAATAAGAAAGATTTAACATACAATTAAAAAATTAAAATTTAATTTAACAAACGTTGAATTTAAAGTATGCCATTTACTGTACAATACAGCTATCATTTCCAGTATTAGAAAATTTTCCATTATTTAAAACCAAACTTTATTAGGATAAAAAATTAATTTGCAAATTAAAAAAAAAATATTAATGGTCTGACTTAAATACAAAAATTTTTGTTTAACATACTGTCAACTATATCTTTGCTCTTTATAACTATATTACTTTTTTAAACTATAAATTTTAAAAAAACCGAAGTATTTCCTTTCTTTTTTTACTTAAAAATTTTTTTAATGTTTTTAGCGTAATTACGTGTGAAAACATACGTTTTAAAATCACTTAACATTACAAGACTCATTAGCGAGGTTAACAACGGATGTTATCAAGAAAAGCTGCAATACCTCTCATATTTTAAAATTTAATGGTTCCATTTTTTAAAATTCTAATTGAACAAGCATTGAATTTAAATTATGTTATTTTCTGTGCAATACGGCCATCATTTCTAATAATAGAAAATTTATCTTTATTTAAAACAAAATTTTTTTTTTAACATAAAAATTAATTTGAAAATTAAAAAAAGAATATTAATGATATAAGCTAAAATATATTTAAAAAAAAAAAAGGTTTAACATACTATCAACCGTATCTTTACTCTTTCACGTACTATAACCACAAGTACTTTCTTTCATAAAATAAGAATTACGTCTTAAAGACTAAAAACACCCCCAAATGAATAATAAAAACATTTTTCAGTAAAGAAAACACATAATCCTATTATTTGTTCATTAGGTTTATTTACTTTTGAACAATAAAAAAGCACTAAATGAGCATGGGTTAAATTTAGTTTATCCTCATATGCATAACAAAGCAATTATGGAACATTGCCAAATTCCATTCTCTGTCTGCATTAGAATATTCTAAATCGAAAGCTCTAAAGTAAACAATTAATCAACTGCTTTCTGAGCATCGTCTGCAAAGAACCTTTTAAATATTTATTGTATTTTTGCATAGTTATTCTTTATCAAAAGTTATTATTATCGTCTGATGTTATAATAAAAATTGAATTATAAATCCATCCATAACTGTAACTGAATTTTAACATTATTTATAATTAGTGTTAGTGTAGACATTTTGTTAATATAAAATTATTTTATGATTTATTTTTAAAATGTTTATGTATATATACTTCCATAAATGTTTCAAAATAATTTTTAAAAAAGAAATTAATATCGTTTCATAAAATTGTTGTTAATTGTTTCTTAATTTTCTCTGTAACGAAATGTTTTGAATATTTATTTTATTTCCTGCATAGTTATTCCGTTATCAAAACTTATTATTATCGTGTGATGTTGCAATAAAAATTGAATTATAATCATCCGTATTAAGTAACTGAATTTTATTTATAATTAGTGTTTATGCAGACGTTCTGTTAATATAAAATTATTTAATGATTTATCTTTAAAATGTTATATATATATATATATATATATATATATATATATCGTTTCATAAAATTGTAACATTATTTAATTATATTTAATATTTACCTAATGTGTTCATTTTATGCAATTTATTTATTCGATAGAAGATCTTAATTGAAGATTAAATGAATAATTTAGAATGTTAATTTTAGTAAGCTAATTTACGTTCAGAAGATTAATGAGTATTTTCATTTTTTCCACGAAGAAAATGGCTTAGAAGGAATTTATAATAATTAATGTAAAAAAAAGATATTATTTTAAATAAATGTATTTATTTCATAAGTATTCTACATTGTATTGTGTATTTAAAAATGTTTTAGCAACGTATTAAAATTATAGATGTTATTTGTTTACTTGAATAATTCCATTTATTCTTCGTTTATACATTTGATTTTTATAAAAAATATTAAAAGGATAAATTTAAATTTTAAAAAGTTTTGAAATACTGATTTTATAGAAAGATAAATTTGCTTTAAGAGATATTTAATTCTTACACCTTTTCAAAATCAAATGACTGGTAAATATGTTTTTATTTTAAAAAAACAAAACTTATTATGAATATTTAAAAAACATTAAGGTGTCTGTCTTATTGTTTAGTTTATAATTTGTTTATTCTGTTCACGTTATTGTGTAGTTTTTATAATTTGTTTGTCTTATTGTGTAGTTAATAATTTGTTGGTCTTATGTGTAGTTTATAATTTGTTTGTCTTGTCTATTTTTTCTAATGCAGCTGGCAAACAATTAGACAGTTGTCTTAGATGTCTTACGGCAAGCGCTGCACCGACGTTACTCACTTCAGCACTACCCAGGAAGTAAGATAAGCTACGGACGCGGAGTAACAATACTCCTGAGAAGCTGTACAATCATGTTAGAGGCAGGGATCTACGGTTAAAGTGGATTCCGAGCGACTACAAACATCCATGGCACCGTCGGGACTCGAACCCGAAACCTGCGGAACCGAGCGCTAGCCACTCGGCCATTCAGACCTCATATCCAGGTACTATGATAAAGAGCATGTTCGATCTCAGTACAGATTCATCCTCATTATCAGTGGCTCAACAGCCCCCCATGGTGGGCCAGGCCATTTGCCTGCTGGCAGATATCTAGACTGGAGCTGTTTTCTTCTTACTGGGTAGGGTTGTCAGCACAACGCCCAAAGCTCTACAGCCATATTAGACCGGACCTACGGCTTAAAGTGGATTCGAACCACGACAAACATCCATGCCACCACCGGGATTCGAACCTGAAATCTGTGGTACCAATCGCCAGAACGCGAGCCACTCCGCATTCAGGCCCCCTGTTTGTCTTATTGTGCAGTTTATAATTTGTTTATCTCATTTTGTATCTCATTTTTAATTTGTTTGTAGTTTGTTTGTCTTATTGGGTAGTTTATAGAATCAACCGTGTCGTTACAGCAATAGTCAAAATTCTACTGTATTTTTAAAGAAAAATAAACCACAAAATTACATCAGGGAAAAACTATAAATTGGACCAAGTGTTAGTTTATTTATTTTATTGTGACAACTTTCTTCAAGTTTAAAATATTAACAGTACATAAATTTTGAAAAACTCATTTTTCAAAAATATTCTATAGACTGAACTAAAACTTTTAATCAGAATTTTGTCTGAATATTAAGTGTAATATTCACTTTTAAAGTAATATTTAGCACATTTCTCTAAAGGAAAAATACAAATTGTGGAAATTGTGACATAGTGTAATATTCACTTTTAAAGTAATATAAAATTTCTCTAAAGGAAAATACAAATTGTGGAAATAAAATTTAAAAAATCGAAATAAATAAAAAAAAAATCGAAAAAAAATACATAATTTTGTATTTTAAGAAAAATTTATAAAACACATCGCAATTTTTTTAAAGACAATGCTATAAAATACATTTAAAATTGATGTTGTAAATAAATTTAAATTAAACATTTATAAATAAGATGTAAATTAAATTTCTTAAAATTTTAAAAGAAAGAGTATTAAAAATATGTCTGGCGTGACGACTTCTGTCATCGTGGAAGATTAAATAAAATTATCGTTAACATTCAAACATTTTATTTTTGTTAACATGAATGGCAACATCATTTTCTAAAATTTTAGCGAATTTTTGTAACACCATACTCACGAATGACTCGCAATTATTATTATTATTATTATTTTGTTTTTTTTCTTTTCTTTAGTATTTATTTATTTTTCAAAGTTTAAATTAATTTTTTTATCTAATAGCAAAATGTAATCAAAATGGCTTTAAATTAAATGTCAAAATATTCTAAAAGGAAGAGAATTAAAAAGTAACTTGACTGATGACAAAAAATAGTTGTATTAAAAATGTTTTTAAATTAGCATCGTGGAGGATTAAATACAACTATCAAACATAAAAACGTGAAAGATTAATTATAACTATAAAAAGTATAAAAGTGTGACGGATTAAATATAATTCTCGTTTAAAACATATAAATATATAACTATATAAACAGATTACATATAACTATAAAAACATGATAAAATATATAAATATAAAAACGTCAAGGATAAAATATAACTATAAAAATGTGATAAAATATATCAAGTATAAAAAATTAATAGTTTAAAAAACTAAAAAAAAACCCCGCTTTTAGAGATAATCAAACTAAAAAATAAAAAATAATTGTTAACATAAGAATAAAATGACTGACGAGAGAGAATGAATGTCACTGTTCTAAAAGCGTGGGGTGCTTTGTTATGACATTTTTAAACTAACTCTGCATTTCGGAATGAAACTAGTGAAAAATTATAACGATTGATATCAAAGTACCCCACGCTTTTAGAACAGTGACATTCATTCTCTCGTCAGTCATTTTATTCTTATGTTAACAATTATTTTTTACTTTTTAGTTTGATTAACTCTAAAGGCAGGTTTTTTTAGTTTTTTAAACTATTAATTTATTTTTATTTTTTAGTTTGATTAACTCTAAAAGCATGTTTTTAGTGTTTTTATATTATAATATTTAAATGAGGTCCCGGTACGGATGACTGTCTCTTACAATAATTTAATTGTGAGTAAAACAAAGGCTAAATGCGAATATGTCGAGCCAGCCAGGATTCGAATAGGGAATCTCCTAATCAGGCGCGTTATCCGTTGTGCCGCTGTCCCACGTAGGTTTGAATGTCTGAAAGATGATTGTAAATGTTTCTTTGCAGCTTAAATAGTGTGTATGAGGAAAAAACAGGTCTCCAGGGGAAAACTGATGCGCCGATAAGATGACTTTTCAAAGGCTCTGTATTTTAATCACTAATCCTGGCGATCCCTAATCATGATAAGATAATAAACTTATCAAAATATTTTAGTGTCGTCTCGTCTTTGATAAGTCTACAACGTTTAAATGAAATCGGATCGCTTAAAGTAGGGCAAAATCGAGCCCAAAGACTCAGTTACATACATACAAACATACAAACAAACAAACAAACAAACATACAGGGGAAACTAATAAAAGCGTATTAAAAGAGAAGGATTAAAATATAACTATCAAATATAAAAACGTGAAGGATTAATTATAATAATCAAATATACCAACTTTCGAACAACATATATTTTTGTTATTAACCAACATGAATTTAGCAATATCAATTCCATAACAAATTTTTGTAAGGTTCACTTCACAAATTATTATTATCATTTATAATTTTGTATTTATTGTATTTTTATTGGTGTCTAATGTTTTTATTTTTATTTTCGTTCCATTCTTTTTTTTTTTTTTTTTATTCGTTTAGATTTTAAATAACAAGATAAATTCTTAACGAATTTTTGTAATGTTACATTCTGAAATTGTTCACAAATAATTATCGGTTGGTTTATTGTTAGTTTCTTTTTCTAATTTGGGGTTTAATATATTTTATATTAAGTTTATTTTTTCTAATTTTTCATAAATACGAATTTTTATTGTTTTGATGTGAATGAAATTCAGATGAATATAAGATTAAAAATTGACTATTCTAATAATTGTAAATAATAATTTCCCTAAGATAGCTGAACATTTCTATTATGAATTCTAATTTTACAATCTTTATTGTTACTTTTTCCTAATAAAACATGTTAAATAAAGTATATTTTTTTTTTGATTAACTGAAGCCGAACAATGTTGTGTTCATTTTGGTTGGTTTCTAATAAATTGAATATTCTTCTAATACATGAGTGATAACTTGTTTTAAAACAACTGAATCATTTTTATGATATCATTGTATTTTTCTTTCATATGAGTCGCAGAAATTTGTTTCTTTTATTCAAAACAGCTGGATATTGATGCTTCTCAAATATCATTTTTATTCAGTTAGAACGAAAGATTTAAACATCAAGTTTCTTATCTTGAAAATTTATGGTTTTTATTTATTCTTGACATTATAAAAGATATACATAGAAAAGGGTAAAATGTAAAAATATTTTTCTGTGAATGGATGGTACATTTGTGAAAAAACTATGTGGATATCCTGTTCTGATTTTTGAATGGAGGGAGAGCATTGTAAATTCCTTTAAAATATAGGTAAAATAATATAGTGAGAAAACACATTTATGAACTTTATGCTTCGTTTCATGATTAACATTTTTATTTTTTAAAATGTTTTTTTTCTCAGGAAAGAAAAATATATTTCTTAAAATGCGTTAACGTATTAAATTATTCTTCCTTCTATGTACTGGCAAGAGTGCCCCCTGTGCGTTCAGGAGAAATGGTCAGTTGCACTCGAAACTCTCACCCTAGAAGAATACAGCGCAACTACGTGATTCTATTGAGAAACGTTTAGTTTACAGTCTCTCACCACGAGAGGAAGTATATTTAAAACAATCCTGCGTATTAGATGGCCTACAGACTCTCACCTGAAGAAGAAGCACATTTCTCGCATCATGCGCGTAGCCAAGTATCGGATTTTTGGCTTTGAAGTGGAATCCTTCCACGAATCTATATTTATCTGTCTTTAAAAGTGTTAAATAATGTATGTGTTATATCCTTAATTCTCTTGGAAAAATAAAAGTAAATAAAGTAAGTCAAACGAAAGTTTTTATTTTCTTCAAAAAATTTAACATTTATTACAATTAACTCATTAATTTGACTACCATTAACTTAGGGTTAATAAAACTTTAAATTGTATGATAAAATTATGTAAACGCAGTCACTGAAAAACTAAATTTGCAATATTGTCTAAATAAATTTTATAACGAAATGCCACTGAGTATTGTTGGATGAAAACTACTTCTAAAACGTTCGATTCGAATGTAGCACTCACCAAATCAAAATAACAGCAGACGACTACATGTATACTTTTTTACGGAACAACAAACGATTCTTAAAAGCTGTTGTTGGCTGGAAATGGCAGCTGAAATTGCTCTGAAAACAATTCCCATTTTTTTTTAGGGAAGAATATTTATTTTTTTTATCTAGTGTTAGGTTTAATGAGACTAACTGAGGCATTTCTTCCCCTTCCGAACACTGTATGATCGAAATGATTAGGAAAAAGAAAAAACTGGTGCATTTCTTGGTTTTCTAAACTCTGCAATATACTAACTGACACCATATACAGCAATATATTAACCAGCACCATACACTGCAATATATTAACCAGCACCATACACTGCAATATACTAACCGAAACCATGCACTTCAATATACTAACATTAAACATCATACACTGCAATTTACTAACTTTTAAACATTTATTGCAGTAACCCTTCGTATTGATTGTCATACGACTTATAATTTCCGTCCCTTTCAACATGTGGTTGTTTACGTGTACTATACTTATATTTGATAAAAAAAAAAAATTTACAAAATAAATTTTATTTGTTTGTTTCAGAAATATCTACTCATTAATTCGACTACCATTAACTTAGGACTAAGAAAAGAAATTTAAATCTCATTAATTTTAAATCTGAACAAAATTCTTTTATTTTTTCAATAAAATTTGCTTGATGAAATTACGTAAATGTAGTCATTGAAAAACAAAAATTTGTAAATGAATTTTTTAATAAAATATCACTAAGAACTGTTGGAAGAAAATTGACTTCTAAAACGTTCGATTCGAATGTAGCACTCACTAAATCAAAAATAACAGCAGACGACTACATGTGTACTTTTTACGGAACAGCAAACGATTCTTAAAAGCTGTTGTTGGTTGGAAACGGCAGCTGAAATTGCTCTGAAAACAATTCCCTTTTTTTTTTTAAGGGTAGAATATTTATTCTTTTTTATCTAGTGTTAGTCTTAATGAGACTAACTGATGCAATTTTTTTCTTCTTCGGAACATAATATGATCGAAATGATTAGGAAAAGAAAAAAGTCGTTCAGTTTCTGGTCACGAGTCTGACTGGCAGGAAAAGAATGAGCCAGATTCTGTGGTTCGATTTTTCCTCGAAGGTGTTTTATTGTGGCAGCAATTGTGATTTTTATGCAATAAAAAATTCATGTTGCCATTTTCGAAAGACGTGCGTGGATTGCATAATTTATTTTGGTTTTTCAGCTATTAATGAGAGAAAGGAAATATGCGCTACTATTTTCGATGTAAAAATTTAAATTGATGTAAAATATATAGATTATAAAAAATAATTCCTTTTTTTATGTTTAAAAAAATAGTGAAAACTTTTTAATGAGTGAAAATTAAAATTTTGTTTAAAGTAGTCTTCCTTTTTCGAATGCCAGTATTTAATTTTTGGTTGTTTGATGAATAATATTTTTGGAAAATAAAACGTAGTTTTTAATCAGGGTGCTTAAAATCTATAAAAAATATTAATAAAAGTATTAAAGATGTTGTTTAATCTTTTTAAAATGGATCACTCGTAATTTAAATCTAATTTTTGTGAAACTGACACAAAGGCGCCAGCTCTGGCTCTAGGTGCCACAGGTTTCGGGTACGAGTCCTGGATGTTTGTAGCAGTTCAGTATCCACTTTAAAATTTAGGTACCGTTTTAATATGATCGTTAGATTGTTGTCTTTTAGGTTTAGTCAATCTTCAGCCCTTGTGGTTCCTCGCTAAAAATGTAGCTGGAATGTTAACTTTATCCTGAATGTTACCGTTACCAGTCGCCTGCGAAGGAGTCTATTGGACCTGGTGTAGGCTTTTTGCACCTGGAGGATTAGTAACAACAACTGATACTAATCTGAATTTTGAGTTAATAATTTATATATTAGAGTAAATAATTTATATATTTGAGTTAATAATTTATATGATGGCCGAGTGGCAAGCACTCTTGCAATCTGTGCCACAGGTTTCGGGTTTGAGTCCCGGTGCGTGCCATGGATGTTTGTAGTGGTTCGGAATCCACTTTAAGACGCAGGTGCCTGTCTAATATGACTATAGAGAGTTGGGAGTAGGGCCTTTCAACCTTACCCTTTAAAACGAAAACATTTCCTGTTCCAGATTCTTCCAATAGCCAGACAGTCATGGTCCAACATGGACTGTAGTGACACGGAGTTAGTTAATTTTAATTTATACGTTCCGGACCAAATTTAAAGAAACATGGTACTGATGGTGGATTCAGTCAAAGGCCATTGCTAAATGTCGCCCTCAGATCACTTAATCTAATGTCTACAGATTTTTTTCATTTGCGAAATATTAAATGCAAGGTATTAACACCACATTTTTCTAAAACCTTCAGTAGTTGAAGCAGGGAATAAGGAAAGCAATCTACTCGATAAATCAAATTATGCTAATATGGGTTTCTCAAGAATTTAAATATGCCGTAAATGTCTGTCGTGTTACAATACAGAACTGTAACAATGCTTCCTTATACGCACTGGAAAGAACACCTCTTGTGGCGTTCAGTCAGTAGGCCTCGAGACTCTCACCTGGGAAGAAGTACAGAATAACCTCGTACTGCTGTTGAGAAAACGCTTAGTTTACAGTCTCTCATCCCGAAAGGAAATATATTATATGCAACCAGTTGGCTTACAGATTCTCACCCGGAGAGGAAGTATACATATTTCGCGTATATATATATATCGCATTGATCGCGGATATCACGTAGTATATATCACACTGACAAGAGCGGCCCCTTGTGGTGTGGCCCCGAGAGGAAATATGATATATTTAACGCGTATTAGTTGGCTTACAGACTCCCATCCGGAGAGGAAGTATTTCGTGCACCCTGCACATAGCTGAGTGTCGGGTTTTCGCCTTGGAAGTGGAGTCCTTCCACTAATCTATAAGTATATGTCTTTAAATGTGTTAAATATTGTACTTCTCTAATTGTATGTGCGTGTGTAAATAAAGCTGTGAGTTCAAAAACTTGTGAAGTACCAACCCATTCACACCCAGTTACAATATGGTTGCCCAACCTGTCTACTACGGAACTATATAAGTTTTGGAGAGTTACTTTTTCTTGTTACATGCATATTTGTGTAAAATACTAATTAAGGCTGTCAAATTTTTCTTTTTTGATAGATTCATTTTGAATTGTATTGTGTATAGAATTAGTTATAGCAAATACAAGAATATTTCACGACCTCATGCAAATACGACATTAGAAATCTTATATTCTCGAAATAAAAAATCAGTTTTTTTTTTTTTTTAATTCTTAGATTTCGTCAAACAGAATCCAATCATATCATGTCCAATATCAAAAATTTAAAATTTAAGAAAAAAAATTTTACGCATTCTAAAACAAATAAATTGAGAGTTAGGAAATAGTTCACAAAATATTTTATCTTTTAACTCAGTTTCTGAATTGAAGTGAAATCAATATATTTTTTAACGAAACGAACAAAATCTAGACTGTAAAACTAAAAATCACTATCGCAATTTAAATAGTTTTATTTCTGAGAATCGGTCATGCTATTTTTGTTCAGATTTATTTATTTTAAGGAGATAATATTTGAAAATCATTTTAAAAGGATTTCATTACTCAAAAACCCATTTCTCTCTAATTTCAGAAAAGTTTCAGTTTGAATTATAACTGATATTCACATCAATTTTAAAGGAGACAGTAAATTCCATTTTGAATTTTTTTTTTTTTGTACATTTGAATATTATAAGAAAGATTTATAAAAGAGAATTATAGCTCTCAACTAATGAAGATTTAGCATGTATGAAATTTAAGTTGAAATCCTTGCTAATAAATTCTTAATCTAAAGTTTACTTACAATTAACTATTTAATAACTACCAAGAAAAATACGGGTTGATTATAATTAAAGCCCCATTTTCAAAATGCTGTAAAAGCAGAACTATTCTTCACAATGAGTTCAAATTTTAACCGATGATACTTGAAGAAGGGGGAAACGGTATAGCATCAAAAAGGCAACGGTATGGCCGATCGAAAGGCATCGGTATGATATCAAAGTTCTAAAAATGTTCCACCGATTTTTTCCCATCCAATTTGGTATGACCTTGTCGTGGTAGATGGGCTTTCCACCAACAGTGTCACAACTGTTGAATGACATAGAAGTCGTTTTTTCGTCAAAATACTGAAACAATCAAGCACATTGAACACTACAGTTGGTTTAATGTGCAACTCATGCCAAATACATTGTAATTTTGATTCAAAATATCACTGGCAGGTGAATTCACTTTCTTTATGCCGCTGACAGTACCATGTATTAATACATTTTGTCTTTTTTTATGCCGTACCGTTTCCCCCTTCGTCAAGTATCTTCGGTTCAAATTTGAACTCATTGTGAACAGTGTTTCTTTTTTACAGCAGTTTGAAACTAACTTCAATTATAATCACCCTGTATAAGTTGCTATTAAAGAAATCAAATATTCCTTATTATACTTAACTATTTTGAATTTATTCAATTTTTTATTACATAATTACAATTACATTCAAATATTTTACTTTAAATAAATAAATCTATCCTTCAATTAATTAATTGGGAATAAATAAAGTTATATTTATCATGATTTTTTAAACAATCTACTTTAATCCATTTTAATGAATTAGAAATTAAAAAAAACTATAACAAGTTAGACAAAAAAATCTATTTGTGATTTCGGTGGTAAATCCTATTCTTTTTTTAAATAAAATAAACAGATTATTTTTCTTTCTACAAGATCCCAGACTAATATAAAAATAATTTCATTTATTTAAATTAATTTAATAGTGTTTCATTTCTGTTTCCCGCATTTCATAATTAACCTAATTCCTTATCGTCATTGCCGCCATATTGGTTTCACGTACGTTATCAAAAATGCTGTCAAAACGCATGCGTAGTAGTGCAATATTTCCGACATGCATGCGCAATAATGCAATACTTCCCGATGAGTATGCGCACTACAGAGAAAAAATATGGAACGATAAATAAACGGTGTGCAAAAACTCTGTAATAATTGTTCAACATTCCTTTATGTATTAATTTAGTTATAGCTTAAGAAAAAAAAATAATGACAAACACAAACGTATAACCGTTTGCGTTTATTATTTTATTATATGATGGTTTTTTTTTTCGAAGTTAAAGCAGAAGAAAAAAATCAAGATATACACTATTATTCGATTTTATTTGTTGCGTATTGGATATGTCCTTTGTTTCTTTTAAAATTCTAATATTAATATTTTTAAGCAAATCTTGCAAATATTATACATATAAAAGTACTTTTATTTTACATTAGAATTGATTTCATAATTGTTTTAAAAATTTAATTGATTATTAGAATAATAAATAGATTTAATAGTCAAAAATATACGGGTTCTAATTATTTTTTTAGTTACCCGATCTAATATCAACATTCTAAGCACCAGAATTCTTTTTTAAGTATATATTGTCAAGAAATTTCATTAACATTTTGCTGCATATAGGGTTATAAAAGGAAGGTTATTATTCGTTTAAAATTACATAGTTATCAAGTAATAAGATACATTACTTGTGAGCTGCTTCTGTGTGCAACCGTTCTTCCTCAAACGCACTGCAAAAAGCGCTCCCTGTAGCGTTAAGGAGAAATGTTCAGTAGGCTTCGAGACTCTCATCCGAGGAGATTCGGTTTGGTTTGTTTTTGTAGCTCTAAGGTCATCTTTTGCTCACGTGGGCTAAAGAGACAAGGACCCTACAGTTTAAAGTGGATTCCGAACCACTCACAAACATCCATGGCACGGCCGGGACTCCAACCCCGAAACCTGTCGTACCGAGCCAGAGCGCTAGCTACTCGGCCACCAGGCCCCTCACCTGAGGAGAAGTACAACTCAACCCTCAAACCCACTGAGAAACGTTTAGTTTACAATCTCTTTTCTAGAGGAAATACATTTAACGCAACTCTGCGTGTTAGTTAGCCTGCAGACTCCCATCCGGAGAGGAAGTATATTTTGCGCACTCTGCGCGTACTTGAGTATCTTATTTTCGGCTTAGAAATGAAATCCTTTCCGAATCTATAATTGCATGTCTTTAAATGTGTTACATATTGTCTATCGTTAATTGTACAAGTAAATCGTGTAAATGTACGTGTAAATCGCTAATTCTACGTGTGTAAATAAACTGTAAGTTCTCAAACCTGGGTGACAAGTCTCAACAGAGCCCCACCCAGTTAAAATCCAGCTGCACAACCTGCACACTGCAATATTTTAAATAGAGATGACTCAAAACTCGAGTTCTGTATTAAAATATAGCTAGTGAATAAAAAATGTTCTGTTAAAGTGTCATTATTTGAATATACTAATTTAAATGCACCATTTAAATATTCAAAATTAAAAGAAAGAATATTTAGAATAAATAATAGCAAAGAAACTCACTTTGATAAAAAAAACTTTTGAAATTCCGTTTTGTTGACAAAAAGTTATTCATTTCGGAATTTTTTTCCCATTTGATTGATGAAAATCTGTTTTTAACGATCATTCTTCTTCTTCAATGGTGCAACAACCTTATGCTTGTTCAAGGACGTCTGTCTACTGGCAGATTCCGAGACATGAAATGCTTTTTTATGGGGTATGGCTGTCAGTCCTACGTCCAAAGCCCTACAGTCATTGTAAAACGAGAACTATGGTTTAAAGTGTATTTCTTAATGATGATTAAATTTAATTTTAATTCTAAAAGAAAATATTTTTAAATATTTACAAATTGGAATTTAAAAAAATTTCTCTAAAACTCAGAAATTTTATTGAGAAAACATTATTCACAATCTTTTATTTATTTAATTTTTTTTATAATATTAAAAATATAATAAAGCATATTTAGGTGTAATTCGAATAATGAAAAATGCGTAAATATGTTGATGTTTAAAATAAATACTCTAGAAATTATTTTATTCTGATAATTTTCACATAAATAATTGCAAACAAATTAAATTTTTAATTGAATACATTAAAAAAAGCATTTTAATTAAGTTTTCAAATTATTTTGAGAAAAAATAAGAAAAATCGTTTTCATTTTTTAATTAATGTAATCGACTATTTTAAGATAAAAAATATGTTCATGTATAAGCATTTTCGTTTCTTTTTAATGAATATTGATGATTAACAAATAGCTATATAATAACTCTTGAGATTAATTATTTGATGCAGAGATAGCAAAGCCTTTTAACAAACAGTAGTTTTAGAATAAAGGTACTGAATTCATACCGAAATACACACACACGCATGTACAGTGTGTGTGTATTTCAGTATGTGTGTGGACGTGTATATGTGTGTAGCAAACCCGGAATTCGTTGTAAACTGTATGCCAAAATCAAATGGTATCAAATTGATGGAGAATTAAATAACATTTATTAATTAATTCTTGTAAAAATAAAACAATTAATTAATTACATTCAGATTATCTCAAAACAAGTTTTCAACCCCGTTTTTAAAAATAAATAAATAAATTATAAAAAATAATACCCGAAAAATAATTGAAAAGTATTCAATTTCTAAGTACTTTTTTATTTTACCTTTAATCTTACAGTTGGAAATATTTTTTAAATATATATGTAATAATATCAAACATATATTTTTATTCAAATGCCTGAAAATACGGAACAAAATGTCCCGGTCATTCTAATTGTAGCTCTCGAATATAATTTTTATTCTTAATTTTAAGAATGTGACTTGATATCAACACTCAATAAATAATTCAATTAAAGTTCTTGGAAAAATTACTGATACTTACGTATTAACGATACCTTGGCGACAGACTTGGCGGTTTTTAAGTGTCGTCAATCTAACAGCTACATTTCTAACAGCTGTAGCTGCGGTTGAGCGTGTGCTCTTTATTAGCGCAACTGTCGCCAAGGTATCGTTAATACGTAAGTACTAAATTACTTTACTATACATCAAAACATATGATATAATTTTGAGATTCACCTCTCCCTTTCCCACTGCCCCTTCAAAAATATTTTTAAAAACATTAATATTAACATTACAGAACAAATAAAACATTAATTAATTTTAAAAATAAAACAGTAATTAATTAATTTAAAAGATAAAATGTTAATTAATCAACAATAATTAATTATAAAAATTACACATTAATTAATAAACATTTATTATTAATTAATACACAATTTAATTAAAAAAATAAACAATTAATTAAATACGTTCAAATTATTTAATTTAAGAGGCAATTCTCAAAACAAGTTTTCAACCCCGTTTTAAAAATAAATTATAAAAAGTAATACCCGAAAAAAAATAATTGAAAAGTATTCAGTACTTTTTATTATCTTTAATCTTATAGTTGACAATATTTTTTTTTTTTTTTATTTAAAATTCTGAAAACTAAACAAAATTTTTTGCAGTCATTCTAATTGAAACTATCTGATTTAAATTTTATTCTTGTTTAAGAATTATTAAGAATTTTTTCTTGTTCCGAATATAATTTTATTCTTCTTTAAGAATGTTACTTGATATCAACACTCAATAAATAAATTAATTAAAGTTCTCGGAAAAATTACTTTTACTAATCCAGATTTCCAATTTCAATTGCTTGGAAGGAAAAATTTCGTTTGCAGGAGTCGAGTTGTTTCATTTCAATTAATTAAGTCGTTTTAGCAGCTAGCGTACATGCCACGTGACGTCATTTGCAGAATAAGTGGAAGACTTCAACTGTGGTTACCATGGCAGCGCTTGAAATATCTTTTGTTCTTGTTTCTGTATTCAAAGAAGAGGAAAGATTTCAGTTACAGCTGCGATAATTCAGAGAGCATTTTTTTTTTTTTATTTAATCTTGATGCTTCTTAGCTAGATGGAGCGGAAAGATAATAATCACTTAGAATGTATCGAGATGCATGTTTAATTCTTTGCGATTTTTATGTCTTTATTGAATGAGGAGACTTTCTGATGATGGTTAGTTAATAAAGAGTTGAAAAATTCCAATGATAAAGTATGTGATATATTCTTAATTACATATTTCTGAAAATCGAGTTAATATGGAATATATTTTTGTGTAGTCGATTTTAATATGGAATATATTTTTGTGTAAACTGGAGTTGCAATATATTAAAACATCATTTTAACAGATGTCTGTTAACTTGATAAATATTGATTATTTATTTTTTGCTTTCTATTCTTTTTTTTTTTTTTTTTTTTTTTTTGTATTTTTGTGTTTAATGCATTCAATTATTTAGCATTTATTTTATATAATTCTTTACATTTCTGATTTAATAGCTTTATTTTCTTAAATACATTGATGAAGATTAAAACTGAAAATTAAAATGAAATTTTTACAGATAAATTTGATTTAATTGTTTAAATTAAAGTTACGAAATATTAAAACGCCATTTTTATTGATGTCTGTCTAACTTGATATATATCAGTTATTTATTTTTCTGTTTCTATTCTTTTTTTTGTATTTAATACATTTAACTATTTAGCAATTATTTAATTTTACATTTCGGATTTAATATCTTTATTTTCTTAAATATATTTATTTAAACTTTTTAATGAGATTTAAGACTATGGAATATATTTTTGTGTAGATTAGAGTTATAAAATATTAAAACGCCATTTTTATTGATGTCTGTCTAACTTGATAAATATCAGTTATTTATTTTTCTGTTTCTATTCTTTTTTTTTTTTTTTTTTTTTTTTTTTTTGTATTTTGTATTTAATGCATTTAATTATTTATTGTTTATTTAATAAAATTGTTTACATTTCCGATTTAATAACTTCAATTTCTTAATTTTATAACATTTTCTAAAGTTAAACTACAAACGACTTATACGTGGATCTATTAATTGTCTACTATAAGTGGGCGTCTTATATGTGCAGGAAATAGAATATATTTCCTGCACATATAAGACGCCCACTGAGTCAGTCTAGCCACTGCCAGTCTGTAGATCATCTAATAGTCAGGGTGAGCTAAATATATTTCATATCAGGATGAGAGACAATAAACTAAACATTTCTAAACGGGAAAACATGTAGCGTTGTACTTCCTCTAGGGTAAGAGTCTCGAGGCCGATTGACCACTTCTCCTGAACTCTACGCGGGGTGAGTGCTCTTGCCCCAGTGTGTAAGAGGAAGCACGGCTACTGCTATAGATTGAAACTCTTAATTTAATTGTGCCACATTCGTTTCCAGTTCACAATGGTATTATATAGTGAAAAGAAAATTATAATAATAATTAAATTGCTGTTGTTTCTTATCCCACTTAGTCGACAGCACCCTATAGACCAAGTCCATAAACCCGTGTGTTCTCAAACAATGAAAATCCGCTCCAGGATCATGATAGAGGGTAAAAAATGCAGCTTTTTTTTTTTGTCCTTGACCTCACAGCACCCTAGGCATGGGGCCCAGAGGGAGAAGTCTGGGTTTACCCCACCTGGGGAGGGGGTTAGCCCAGGTGGGGTATCCCCGGGCACTATGAACCCATTTAATCGCCCTGACTTACATGGGCTACATTGAGGCTATCCTAACCCTGATCCACGGGGCATTAAATATTTAAATTATACAAAATATATGTATATTTCATATATACCCTATAAATACTACTGTGCCAAAAGTAAGACCAATTTTCAACTTAAATTTTCCGGGCATATGGTATTTCAATTTTTTTCTTTTTTTAGGTTGTTGGCACTGTTCTTGACATATTCTTTAGTGTTTGAGTTACGCTTGGCTTTGTCAGACGCTACAACTGATTCCGGCGATTTTTGAAATGTCTGAATGAATTGTGCAAAGAACTTGCATTTAATTTTGTTTGCGGAAACGTATAGAATGTTGCAGAAGGCATTCGGTGAGCATTCCTATATCGGAAAGAAATGCTTACAATGGTATAAACCAGGGGTCTCCAAACTAAGGCCCGCGGGCCAAATCCGGCCCGACAGTGTCATCAATCCGGCCCGCGACAGCGAATAGCTTATTGTTGCTGTAATAAGTTGGATAAAAAAATGCAGAATGATAATAATTCGGTTTTATTTACTTGCTAGGTAAAGCTTAATGACAAGCATAATACGCAGAAAATTTAAGCATAACAACTAACTGGAAATTATAGATAATGGCAGAAAAATTAAAATGGTTTTGGCCTTTGGTACTTACTGGAGTGAACAGTATGACCCTAAGGCTGGAAAGTTTGGAGACCCCTGGTATAAACAATTCAAAGAAGACAGAGAACGCGTTGAAGACGAAGAGCCCTCTGATCGACCACCAACCTCAATCGACGAATCTCACGTCCAAAAATTAAAGATTTAGTGCTTTAAAACCGACGATTTACAATTACAGCCCTTGCTGATGATGTTGGAATTTCAAAATTCAATTTTAAAAGATGTTTTGGGCCTCAAACGCGTCAAATCTCGATTGGTACTGAAAACACTGAATTGCCAGTTCACACTTCATTGATTCTTCGTGACTCTTTCGCCAAAAATTAAATTCATATCGTTCCACAACCACCATATTCACCTGATTTAGCATCTTGCTACTTCTGGCTATTCCTAAACTCAAAAGAGCACTCCGGGGTCACCATTTTGAGTTGATTTAAGAGGCATTTCAAAAATCTCCGGAATCAGTTTTAACATCTCCCAAACCATACGTAACTCAAACACTAATGAATATTTTGACGTTAAATTTCACCCAGATGTAAAGGATAGTGCCAACAAGCTAAAAAGGAAAAAAAATTGAAATACCATATGCCCGGGAAATTTAAATTCAAAATTGGTCTTACGTTTTTGACACAGATTGCGATTGTATAACATATAGTCTGCCTCCAAAATTGGAGAATGTTTTTGAATGAAATTAAAGGAAATACCTGAAATAATTTTCAAACAGATTTAAAAGATATAACCGAGATAAGAAAGACATTGAAAGCTTGAAATAACGTATTCCACGTACAATAAAAACGAATTTCTATTGGTTAGTTAAATACCCTGAATTCTAAAAAATTCTAGATTTTAATGATTTAAAGTTCAAATCAGGAGATAAATTTATTCGTGAAATTTCTCCTCAAACAAGAATATTTACGAAATTATCAGAATAAGAAAAAAAAATTCAATTATCTGAATGTTATTCGAAACCAAATAATGTAAAGAAATAGAGGCAACATTTCATTACAAGTCTTAAATAAACTTTTGTATTTATCTTATTTTGTTATTTATGAAATGAAAGTTCTATCTATACGGAGCGACGGAGCACTAGTCACACGGGCATCACGCCACAAACAATTTTAATTTTCTTAAATTAATTCGGAAAAAAAAATTAATTTAAAAATTGTTCTAAAAGATCGTTTGCATTCGTTTCACCCACATCATTCCCAAACTGTATAGGGGCAATTCAGCTCTAGGCACGGAGATGTGGTGTGGAGGAGTAGTAGTGGTAATAGAAAGCAAAAAGCCGATTTTATTTTAAAATGAAAACGAGATTTTTCAAGAAAAAAAATCGTTTGGAATTTTATATTTTTTTTTATTTTTTAAAATTGCTAATATGATTTTATTCTTACATAAAATTCTAAATTTTATGGATAACTTGTATCTATAAATTGCTTTCGATTTATTTTTCAAGACATTTTAATTTAAAAATACATAAAACAGTTATATTGATTTTATCAAATAATTAAGCACTAAAAAACACTACAAATTAAGTTCTAAAATAATATTATAAAAAATACATTCTTCCAAACATTGATATTTTATGTATTATTATTTTCAAATGAGCATTTGACAAGAATCTATTCTCCTTAATAACGTTAGATGTGCTACAGATATTCTTAAGGTATTTTCAGGAAAAAATATTATAATGGTAGCATTTCATAATCTCGTTAATTTTTAGCATATTTCGCATTCATGGAATTTTCCTCATATTAAACTAAAACATTCCAGGAATAAATAAAGTTCCAAGAATTATAAAAAACCCGATTTTCATAGCCAAATATTGAGCAAGAAAGACCAAAGGACTATAGAAGCTAGCTGGTTTCACAAGTGTTAGGACCCAGAAAACCATCTTAGTATGAATAAAAATTCTTTTTGTGAGCTCAGAGGCTCTTTCAAGCATTCTAGACGCTCATTAAGTGAGGCGGGATGCTTTTTGGGAATTTATTCTAAAAATATCTTTTGCACCTCGTTCAATTTTGGAACTGTGGGGATATTTTTAACAGACCATAATTATTAAGCCCTGGTGATGTTCAAAGTTTTGTAGTGAACGGTGTTAAAAATTGTGTGGATCAGGATTAAAAATGTTGCTCAAAAATTACGAAAAATGTTCTCATATATTTATTATGGGCTTCTATAGTTTACCTAGCAAAACCAGTTAAAATTACTGTAATTTTAATTTTATGAATATTGCATCATATGATTCCCCTTTTAGTAAGTACAGTAAGTTTTCATCAACATCATCATCATCAATGGCGCAACAGCCCCAAAATGGGCCAAGGCCGCCTACGTACTGGCAGATTTCGAGACAGATTTTCCTTTTTATCGGGTACGGTTTTCAGCCATATGCCCAAAGCTCCACAGTCTTATTAGACCGGGATCTACGGTTTAATGTGGATTGCCGAACCACCACAAACTTCCATGGCACCGCCGGAAACTAAAACTTGTGGCACCAAGTGCCAGAGCGCCATTAAGCCACAACTAACTTAGTAAATTAAATTAATTCAGAAGAAAAATTAATGTGAATTGTTCTTAAAAGATCGTCTGGTGAAAGCAAAAAACAATTTTATTTCAAAATGAAAACGACATTTTTCAAGAAAAGAAAATCGTTTGGAATTCAATAGTTTTTTTAATTTTTTAAGACTGCTGATATGCATTTTGTTCTTATATTAAATTCTAAATTTTATAAACAACATGTACATACTCCCATTTGATTTGAGATTTTTAAACACACTTTAATTTTCAAATACATAAAACAATTACATTGATTTTTTTATCAAATAATTAAGCACTAAAAATATTACAAATTACCTTATAAAATGATATTATTATAAAAATATATTTTTTACATTGATATCTCATACATTTTTATTATTATTTTCAAATGAACACTTTAACAAGAATATATTCTCCTCAATAATGTTAGATGTGCTACAGATATTCTTCTAAGATATAGTTTCAGGAAAATATTATAATGGTAGCATTTCATATTCTCGTTAATTTTTAGCATATTTCGCATTCATCGAATTTTCTCTCATATTAAACTAAAACATTCTTAGAATAAATAAGTTCCACGAATTAATTATAAAAAACATTTTTATAGCCAAATATTGAAAAATAAAGACCAAAAAGATTATATAGTAGAAGCCAGCTAGTTTTCACAAGTGTCAGGCCCAAGAAAACCATCTCAGTATGAATAAAAATTCTTTTGTGAGCTCGAAGGCTCTTTCACGCATAGTAGATGCTCATTAAGTGGACGCTTTTAGGAAGATTCTAAAAATATCTTTCGCACCTAGTTCAATTTTGGAATATTTTTAACAGACCATAATTATTAAACCCTGATGATGATGTTAAAAATTTTGTAGTTAGCTGTGTTAAAAATTGTCTGAAATCAGGATTAACAATGTTGCTCAAAAATTACGAAAAATGTTCTCATATATTTATTATATGCTTCTATATTTTACCTACCAAAACAAATTAAAAATACCGTATTTTTAGTTTAATGAATATTATTATATCATACGGTAAGTACAATAAGTTTTAAAATATTTAAAAAATTAACAAAATAAAACAGCATTTGATTATAACAGAAAATGAAACGTTTTTATATCGGGCAAATTTTATTCAGAATAATTATCGTTACAGAATTAAGGGAATGTCATTTTAAATAACACACCTTAAACAATAAAAATTGGCTGAATAAAATAAATGTTTTTATTGAACATTACCAATTACATCATTTCATCTTGAATCAGTTAGAATATATTTTTAAGAATATCATCATCATCAGTGGCGCAACAACCCGTGGTGGGCCAAGGCCTTTTGCTTACTGGCTGATTTCGAGATAGGACTTTTTTCTTTTACGTGAAAGTGTTGTCAACCCTACGACCATAGCTCTACAAACCTCTTAGACCAGACCTACGGTTTAAAGAGGATTCCAAATCACTACAAACAAACATGGCACCGCCGGGACTTGAACCCAAAACCTGTGGTACTGGCAGCAAGTCACTAAGCTATCAGACCCTTATCAAGCAATTAAGAACTAAAAATACTATAAATTAAGTTATAAAATTATATTATTATAAAAATATTTTGTAAAACAGTTTTTATTATTATTTTAAATGAGCACTTTGACACTAAGCTAATCTCCTCATTAACGTTAGATGTGCTACATATATTCTTCTAAAGATAATTTCAGGAGAATACTAAATGGTAGCATTTAATATTCTCGTTAATTCTTTAGCATATTTCCCTTTATCGAATTCCCTCATATTAAGCCAAAACATTCTTAGAATAAATGAAGTTCCACGAATTATAAAAAAAAAAGAACATTTTGATAGTCAAATATTGAAGAAGAAAGATCAAAAATATTATAGAAGCCAGCTGGTTTTACAAACCATCTCAGTATGAATAAGTCGTTTCGGTATGAACACCATCTCAGTATGAATAAAAATACTTTTATAATTATGTCATAGTATAATAGACGCTCATTAAGTTAGGCGGAATGTTTCTTAGGAAGAGACTAAAAATATCATCTGGAACACGGTAATGGAGACAAATCTTGGTTTTTGCATCCCGATAATGCGCAGGGTCACACTGCATTGATTCATCGTGACTTTTTCGCCAAAAATGAAACCCATATCGTTCCACAACCACCGTATTCACACTTTGCGACTTCTAGCTATTCCCTAAACGCAAAAGACCACTCCGGGGACACCGTTTTGAGTCGATTGAAAAGATTCAACGTGAATCAACACGCTCTTTGAAGGCCCTCCCTGCCGATGACTTTTTACACTCATGTCCATAAATTAAGGACAATTCAAAATCACACAGAAATTGAACTCTAAAATAAATATTTCACCTGTAGAATTATCACACACATCTTGAAGAAGAATATGCAAATTACAGGAAACCACCAGATGGTGCGGATAGTATGTCACAATGACGAGTGTAAGAGAGGGGTATATAAGGAATGGTGGCAAAAGAAGTGAAATTGTTCACAAGAGCTTTAAAAGCTTTTCAGTGCAATAACCGCATAGTTATAGCACAAAGGAAGCATTTGGATGATTTTTTACGTGGTAGAATTATCGGACGACTGGAATGTGGACGTACCCAGCTGGAAGTATCCGAGGAACTTGGAATCGCCCAGAGTGTCATCTCAGGCTTTGGCAACGATTTCAAGATGAGGGTAATGTGAGTAGATGTTACAGCACAGGTCGCCCCCGAGTTACAACGCCGAATGAGGACCAGTATTTAGCAGTTACTGCCAAAAGAAACAGACGGAGCGCAGCATCAAGCCTGCCTCATCAGCTCTTTCTTCAGCTACCGGTACGACAGTTTCAAGGCAGACCGTGTACCAGACGCATGTTCAGGGCACATTGGTCTATATGCTCGTAGGCCTGTCAGATGTGTTCACAAACATACCGCAACTCACTGTCGCCTGCGATTAACCTGGAGTAGAGAGCATGCCCCCTCCACCTGTCAACCGGAACTTCGGAGGGCATTGCCTGATGAGTGGTGTAATATTCCCCAAGATCAGATTGATATTTTGATACTCAGCATGCCTAGGCGTTGTAAGGCCTGTATTGCATCGTCCGGGAGACATACTCCATATTAACCATCATACTAACCATGTTATACTGTTTTTTGTAAATAGATTCTTTTTTGAAATTTGCTCCAGGGAGTAAAAATCGCAATTTTTATTAATTATGTCAAACGTATAGCATCTTTTTTACTCTTTACCTTTTGTTTAATAAATAGACTTTACAAATAAGTCAAATTTGTTTTGCTTCTGTCTCTTTCTTTGCCTGAACTTCATTATCCTTAATTTATGGACATGAGTGTAGCATGCAATTGAGAATCGGAAAAAATTGGCATAAGTGCATTTTTTGTCCGGAGGGGATTAGTTTGGAGGCGATGAATTAAATTTGGAAGAATAAATAAAGAATTTTTGAAAAAAAATAATTAGTCTTACTTTTTGGGCACAGTAGTATATCACATTAGACCGGGCCCAACGGTTTAAAGTGGATTCGAATCATCATATTAAGCTAAAACATTCCTTTAATAAATGAAGCTCCACGAATTATAAAAAACCATTTTGATACCCAAATATTAAACAAGAAAGACCAAAAGTATTATAAAAGCCAGCTCGTTTCACAAGTGTTAGGACCCAGAAAGCCATCTGAGTATGAATAAAAATTCTTTTGTGAGCTCGAATACTCTTTCACTCATAGTAGACGCTCATTAAGCGGGATTTTTTTGGGAAGATTCTAAAAATATCTTTCTAACCTCGTTCAATTTTGGAACTGTGGATTATTTTTAATAAGCCATAATTATTAAACCCTGAGGATGTTCAAAGTTTTGTAGTGAACGGTGTTAAAAATTGTGTGGATTAAAATTAAAAGTGTTGTTCACACAATTGCGAAAAATATTTTTAATGTACTATATTCTTCTATAGTTTACGTACCAAAATAAGTTAAAAGTATCGTATTTATAGTTTTATGGATATTATTATATCATAAGGCATCTCTAGTAAGTACAGTAAGTTTTAAAAAATTATCAAAATGGCGAAACGAATTACAGAAATTGAAACATTTTTAATTTTGGACAAATTTTATTAAGAAAAGTTATTTATAAAAAAATTAAGGGTTAGAGATTTTAAATAATCCCCTTAAATAATGAAAATTCGCTAAATAAAGAAATGATTCTTATTGAACAATTCCCAATTATATCGTTCGCATCTTGAATCTGTTAGGATTTATTTTTAAAAATATCATCATCATCAGTAGCGCAACAGCTCCGTGGTGGGCCAAGGTCGTCTACCTATCTGCAGATTTCGAGACAGGAGATGTTTTCTTTTTTCGGTAGGGTTTTCAGCATTACGCCCAATTCTCTACAGTTCTATTGGACCTGGACCTACTGATTAAATGGAATCTGAACCACTACAAACATCCATGGCACCGCCGGGACTCATACTCGAAACCTGCGGAACGTAGCGCCAGAGCGCTAGTCACTCGGCCAGTAGGCAGAATGTAGTAACTATCCAACTATAAAAATTATATCATCATCATCATCAAAACTATATTAAAATTATCCAACAATAAAAACTATATCATTATCATCACCAGTGGGGCAACAGCCCTTGATGGGCCAAGGCTTTTCTGACATCTGGTAGATTTTGAGACAGGAGAGGTTTTTCTTTTTTCACGGTAGGATTTTCAGCTTTACGCCCAACGTTCTACAGTCAAATTGGACCGGGACCTACTGTTTAAAGTGGATCCGAACCATTACAAACATCCACGGCACCACCGGGAATCGAACCTTGTGGCAGAGAGCGCCAGAACTCTAGCCACTCGGTCATAAGACCTCTTTTAAGAATAAAATAGTTTTAATTTAGGAAACATATTAAAAATATTATTGCATTTTTTTTACAATATCATAATAACTAAAGACGCTAAAAATTCTGATGGTAATAACATTTTTTTTTGTTTAATTATCGAAAATTTTCGTAATTTTGAAAATGAATTTTTTGAAAGAAATAACACTAGTTTCGCGTCAATTTTTTGTCGCCAAAGTTGCGTTAAATCCTCAATTCCGGAAACGTGAACGGCAACCCTTTTCTTATAATCGCTGTCCAGTTTTGAGGGGAGTGGGTATATATATATATAATATATAGGATGCGAAAAAAAATCGCAGTTTAAAAAAAAAACACGGTGATTATAAATAAACAAATTTTGATTATTATCTGTATTTTGTTAAACATCCTTGTTTCTGTTTTTTGTTATATCTGTATTGTTTTCATAGAAGGCAGTGTTCAGCTTCTGTTGTGAGGAAGCACCTATAGATATACGTCTGACTTGGCTCCATGTCGCTGACGAAGGAAAACAATGCCTTCCGGGATGATTTTTACGGAAACTACACCGTATTTGCGTATCGTATGGTAGAAAATCCTGTAAACTCCATCGATAACATCGTTGAACATCACAAACGCAATCAAAACGCATCGTTTTATTAAATAGTGTCTACCTATGAAACAAAGCCGGCAGCGGATCGAACCTCAACCTCTGCTCAACAGCAGGCACACGTGGCTACTGAGCCACGAGTCGGGCTTCAAAACGGCAGTGAAAGATAATGATCAAATTATTGACTATTACAAAAAATACAAAGTATTATATTATTTACAAATTATTGACTACACGTAGTGTGACAAAACTTGAAATAGTCAAATTATTGACTATTTAAAATTTTGTCACACTACGTATAAACAACGTTTTAAAAGGGAAAATTTTAAAGACTTGTTAAAAACATTGTTAGTTCTTAAAAAATCTCCTATGTATTTTCTAACAGCATGTAGCGGTTTAACTAATATATAGACTGATATAAAATAATACAAAACATACTATCAAAGTTCTGCTGATATTCAATTTTTATAGTGGTATTTCTTTACAAAAGACACGAACTTGTTCATTTTCTTTTCAAACTCCAAATGAGACAAACCTTACAAGACATTATCGATTTTTCACAAGTGGAAAAAAAGTCTCACTCTTTGATTAAGAACAATGACGACGTTGATTAAATTGCTGTAACAAGAACTGGATTAGAAAGACTGGGAGTCATTTTTTATGTGACGCGTTTAATTATAAAAGGCTCGAATAATGTTGAATGATACGCCTATAAGGAAGTATTTTTTAACATTTTGGATTTTGAAAGGAAAGAAATTAATGAATCTTTCAAAGTGTAGCATTTTTTTTCACGAGAAGAGTTTTGGAATTTCATTCCCAGGAGAGAGGAATGTATATTTTTTGACATATATATAATATAATAACCCATCACTCAAATTTGACAGCAAACAAGCAGTGTTGTGGGTATTAAAATTACATGCATTTAGAGTTTTGTACTAATAAGAATGACCTGTCACTCAAATCTGACAGCAGATATTCGCTATCATGTATAATGACAGGATAATCATCATGAATGTCTGTGCGATATTCACAGGTCGAAACAACTACAGATGGAATATGAATTATACTAGGTGTTGTTCCATCGTGGTTGGGGATAGACCTAGTGCTGAGAAGAGTGTCGACTCCAATGAGAAGTGAGAGAAACTGACTCTCATTTTAATGGATTGTCTTAAAAGGATTTTTCCTCGTTTTCCTCGTTTTTGAAATAGTGAATACAACAAAACCGGCAGCGTATTGAACCTCAGACCTAATGGTCATCAGCGGCGCACGTTGCCACCGAGCCACGAGTCAGGCGGGAAAAAATTGTTAATAATGATTTAATTTCCGTAGTTTTTATTTGTAAGCCATTAAAAACTTTTAAAAAAGGTCCACCATGCAAAAATTCTAAAAAGTTTCAGAACCACTTATGGTAATACGTTTGTGGAAAACGAAAGTTTCCCAACGTAAGGCAAAAATTGTTAATACATGCATGAGAACAAAAATTCAATTCCACACCAGTAGGATGTGGTGTAGACCCTATTTCCAGAAACGAAGAGAATTGGTTACGATTGTGATAGTTTTAACATAAGTCTAATATCGACAGTTTACTCTGGTCTTTTGTACCACAGGCGCTCGGATCCGAATTCTGACCGTGGCATGGATGTTCACCTTAAACCGTAGGTCCTTGCCTAATTAGCCTAAAGTGTGGGAAAAATGACCGTAAAATGGCCAACCAAACCAAACACATGAACAATTAGAGTACATGATAAATTTTCCCCATAACATATGCTAATTTAAAATCACCTGAAAGTCCAATGAAGAAGGCAATAACCTTTCTGTATATTAAATTATTAGAAGAAGCTAAGAAAAAGAAGTGGATGGACTCGATTTGTAAAATCCCAGACTCTCCTAGATCCATCAGTGTAGCGGCTTTCCGCCTGGACCGATTGTCTTCCTAATATCTACACAGCATTGGTATATATACAGTCCTTTTTGCAACCAGAACTGAACTGAGAACTTCACCTCTCTGAGATGGATAAATATCATTTGCTAAGCAGTTCTTCATTGAATGAAGAAAACTTATACCAGCAGATATTAGCGAGCTAGGGAGTTGATGGAATTGCCATCTGAAGAGACTCATTTTCTTTTATCTTTATGTAAAGATAAAAGAAAATTAGTATTTATTTGGTTTCTCGCTCCTCTACGGTCCTTTTATGCACACTTTAGGCTAATTAGACCGAGACCTACAGTTTAACGTGAATTCCGGAACCCTTAACAAACATCCATGCCACTATCAGGATTCGAACCTGAAACCTGTGGTACCAAGGGCCAGTTTAGCTAGCCAATTGGTCACCAGGCCGCACTGTTTCATGTAATGATTGTCGTTGTTATGAGTTACTGTTTTGTTCTGTTTTGTGTTTATCTTTATGTTCCTCTTAATAAGCTCAGCGAAAATTGTTGCAGAATGTACCGCATCAGCAATTAGCCTGCCTAGATGAAGAGGTTTTTTTTAAAAAAATTTCTATGAGAAACGCAAAAGAGGAGTAATTAGTCCTAAAAGCTCTCCGAAAAATCATTACTACCTTCTGTTTTAGTCAGTGTGGTACAATAACTTCTACCTATTGGATAAGTTGTCAGTGTCGTATGCAATCATCCCCCAGTTTACAGTTTTAAAAGAAAAATAACAATTTATCAAATTTTCGCTTGGGATACACAATTTTTAGTTTCAGTTTGCTAATTAAGTTTAGGGGTTTGATGATAGAGTGACTAGCGCTTTGGAGCTCTGTGCCACAGGTTTCGGACTAAGTCCCGGAGGTGCCATGGATGTTTGTAGTGGTTCGGAATTCATTGTAATCCGTGGGTCCCGGTCTAATAGGACTGTAGCGGTCCCCGTAATAGCGACACGGAATCAAATCATACTTCTACTTAGGGGTGCTCCATCACAACAGAAGCTGCCCCCCATCCCCCACCGTTCCATGAGAATACACGGGTTCATGGACTTAGTGTAGATGTGGCTATCTACCTAGTAGGATAAAAACATGTTTTGTTGGTATATGTTGGGCATTATGTTGCGTATATAGAGTATCGTCATTCCTGTACGATAAGGCCAATCTTGTAGCAAATGCAGCGTTATTCAGATACAATTTACTACATTAATAATTCATCATGTACGATTGTTGGTTTGACGTTTCTGAAGGATTTTCGCTGTTATTTATCTGTTAATTACCATTGTTATTATTGTACCAAAGCTCGCACTATTTTAAATACAACGACAGCATAACGAATTACTAGAGTTAATCAAATTTTTTTATACATATTCTCCATTTTTTTCATTGTTTTTTTTATTTAAAATTAACTTTTATCAAACTACAGATATACAAACTACAGATTTTACTAAATTATTTGGGGCCTGATTGCAGAGTGACTAACACTCTGGCGCTCGCTGCCACAGGTTTCGGGTGCGAGCCCAGATGGTGTCATGGATGCTTGTAATGGTTCGAAGTCTACTTTAAACCATAGATCCCGGCGAAATATGACTGTAGAGTGTTGAGCATACGGCTGACAGCCCTATTCCGTTAAAAAAAGATCTCCTGTCTCGAAGTCTGCCAGCACGCAGACAGTCTTGGCCCCCATGGAGCTGTGGCATCAATGATGATGATTGTTACGGTCTTAGATTAGAAAACACATAGTACTAGTGGACTGTAAAAACACGTCTCTTTTATTCGAAAACCAAACGCACACTGATAGTGTTACATTTCTTTTTCCCTCCAGTCATCACACTCCCATGCAGTCAGGATGCTTACATTATCAGGTGTTGGCTTCCGCTTAGATTTTTATTTTTTCAATTCCTATATCTATATATCTTCTCCCTATTTATATATATCTTGTTCAAATTTTCAATCGTTACTAAAATACTTTTCATTTATCCACTCAAGCTCAAATAATTTTTTGAACTTGTAGTGGATGACACTGGATGTTAATACAGTTTTTTCAAATATTAATTCATTCATTAAATTTAATTAATTAATTTTATTCAATTAATAATAATAAAAGATTCCTTGCAATAATGAAATATTACAAGAGATGGATAGAATGGAAATTATAGACCACCATCACCATAAATAGAAAGGAAAATGGAAAATTGCAAGGAAATTCGTTTCTTTTTTGCCATTAATAGTGTGATTCTGTCATATGTATATACATATTTATATTAATTGTAATTATTTAATAAAAAGTAACTAAAATAAAACTTTTCTTTGTTGACCTAAGTAGGAATTGACTTAATTTTTTTTTTTTTTGTTTGTTTGTTTTATGTTACTTGTTTAACTATACACGTGGAGCTATTTATCCATGAGCATGAGGCAACAATGATGATGTATTTAATTCAATTTAATATTTATTTGAAAAAGAAATTCTCATTGAAGTAAGTAGAAATGAAAGTATTCTTTAACAAAGTAGATAACTCACTGTAAAATATTACGTTAAGGAATAGATACTGTCATTTATTTATTTATTTATCTACTGTAGGCACAGTTACTAAAATATTTAACATTAAATTCCTTCCTAATTCTGACTTTAAAGCAGAGGATTGCTTGAATTATTCAACGAAACTTGAAAAGAGTAAAAATGAATTGACGGTATTATTTAAGTTGAACTAGGCAACAATTTAAATAAGTTAGAAATATTTAATTGAGAAGATTTAGATGGGATTCCTTTGGCAAAACAGAATATTTAAACTTGTAGATCTAACAATTTTTTTGTTCCCATTTCGTTAATCCATAGTGACCTTTAGTGAGATAGTGGTGATTAAGTATTACTAAATTAACAGAGTAAATAAATGTTTAATCCTTATTGTGCGAACACGGGAAGTAATTTATTAACGAGATTTTTAGACACAACATCGCTTTGATCAAAGGACTTTCAATCTAAATTTGCTGATAATTTTAAAAAGTAATTTAATTAATTAAACTATTTAAAAAAACATTTATTATAAGACTGTTTTTAATATTTCTTATGCATTTAATTAAAAATTCGAAATAATTATTTTCTCCCAAATTAAATTCGTAAAAAAAAAATTGTTTATATTTAAAAAAAAAATTTGCCTACTGTTTAAAATAAAAAGCATACTAAAGAAAAGTAAAAAATACAAACTTTAAATTTATTCAAATAACGATTTAATGAATCTTTTCAAATAAACTCTATATACAAAAAAAAAACCACTTTTTTTCAATTCCTTTTATTACCTCACACTCTCCCTATATATATCTTGTACGTTTTATAAATACTTTTTTATTGATCCACTCAAGTTCAAATACATTTTTTTAATTGTAGTGGAGGACACTGGATGTTAATACAGTTTTTCAAATATTAATTCATTCATTAAATTTAATTAATTTAATTTTTTTCGATTTAAGTTGCATATATCCATCAATAGAGGGCACCAGATAAACTTAAAAAAAAATGAATGAAAATTATTTATAAAGGACTTTCTGCAATATAGTGAAAAAAAACCAGGAATTGACTTAAAATTTTTATATTGCTTGTTCTGAGTCTATTTAATATTTCTTCTCTTTCCTAAAAACGTTTAATTAAATAATTATAGCTATATATATGTATATATATATATATATATATATATATATATATGGCCAAGTGACTGGCGCTCGATGCCACAGGTTTCGGGTTCGAGTCCCAGGGGGTGCGATGGATGTTTATAGTGGTTCGGAATCCACATTAAACTGTAGGTTCCGGTCTAATATGACCATAGGACGTGGGGCTGAAAACCCTATCCAGAAAAAGAATCATATACATCTAAAATTGCCAGCAAGCAGACGGTCCTTGGCCCCTACTGGGGCTGTTGCGCCGATGATGATGATATATATGTATGTATTATTACTAAATTAAAAAATTTTTACACGTGTTTATTTTATTTAATATTAAAATCTTTAAAAGTGTGTTTAAAGTAACAACATTATTGAAAATGCATAATTTGTAGATTACAAGGGATTTCTAATTATAACGTTTATTTTTTCTAATTATTGGAAATTTTCAAATAATGGGGAATCTTTCACTAAACATGATTTTTTCTGTTGTTTTTAACGATGCAATATAAAGAAGAAACAAAAGTACAGCAAGTTATCGATTGACATATTCGATGTGCCGTTTTCTTAAAGGAGTCTTTCTTACAGAACAATTTGTGTACGGAATAAAGTTTCTTCCAGATCAACAACTCATTTGTCATTCTTAAAGGGATACATTAAAAGTTAAGGACTATCATTTTTTCCACCAAAAAGAAGTCACTCAGTTTACGGAAATAAATCATTTTTAGTTGGACCTAATCCAAGTAGTTGGGGGGGGGAAATTCCTCGACAGCATGTAATGGATAACGTATTTGACATTATTCCGAAGAAGATTGAAAGATGCAGATAGCATGTGCAGCGGAAAAATAATCATTCACCATGAATTATGCTTAAAAAGTTTAGGGTCTGCGTTCAAAAATTCAGTTTTTAAAATGATTGTCAGAAATAAATTGTTTTTGTTATTGTTAAGTTCGTATGAGTATCAGTTTCTGAATTGAATAATATTCTGTTAAAAATATATGTTGTATGTAGCAGTGCGAAAAACTAGGAAAATATCCATAACAGCACTCCTTTGATGGCTAGTCTAATTGCCGAACACAGGAAGTAATGTATTAACGAGATTTTTAGACACAACATCACTTTTGATCAAAGGACTTTCAATTTAAATTTGCTGATAATGTTAAAAAGTAATTTGTTCAATTAAACTATTTAAAAAACATTTTATTTTTTAAGAAATTTTTTTTTTAGTATCTGTCATGCAGTTTAGTTACGAATTCAAGAAATAATTATTTTCTCTCAGTTTAAACTGTATAAAAGTTACTTGTGTTTTTAAAAAGTTGTCCATTTTTCAAAATAAAAAGCATACTAAAGATAATTAAAAATACAAACTTTAAAATTTTTCAAATAACGATTTAATGAATCTTTTTAAATAAACTCTATAAAAAAAACACTTTTTTTCAATTCCTTCTATTAGCTGACACTCTCCCTATATATATCTTGTTCAAATTTTCAATCGTTCATAAAATACTTTTATTCATCCACTCAAGTTCAAATACATTTTTTTTTTTTGAACTTGTAGTGGAGGACACTGGATGTTAATACAGTTTTTCAAATATTAATTAATTCATTAAATTTAATTAATTAATTTTAGTTTTTTTTAGATTTAAGTTGCATATATCTACCAATAGAGGGCTCCAGATAAACTTAAAAAAAAAAAGGAAGGAAAATTATTTATAAAGGACTTTTTCTGCAATAGAGTGAAAAAGAAGTTATGAATTGACTTAAAAATTTTTTTATATTATTTGTTCTGAGTCTATTTAACATTTCTTCCCTTTCCTAAAAGCATTTAATTGAATTATTTTAGCTATATATCTATAAATGTGGCCTGAAGGTAAGAGTGACTAACGCTCTCTGGCGCTCGGTGCCACAGGTTTCGGGTTTGAGTCCCGGCGGTGCCATGGATGTTTGTAGTGGTTCGGAATCCACGTTAAACTGTAGGTCCTAGTCTAATATGACCATAGGACGTGGGGCTGACAACCCTATTCCGAAAAAAAGAATCATCTACATCTAGAAATCTGCCAGCAGGCAGACGGCCTTGGCCCCTCCTGGGGCTGTTGCGCCGATGATGATGATATATATGTATGTATGTATTACTAAGTTTAAAAACTTTTTACACGTGTTTATTTTTACTTAATATTAAAATCTTTTAAAAGTGCGTTTAAAGTAACAGCATTATTGAAAATGAATAATTTGTAGATTACAAGGATTTCTAATTATAACGTTTATTTTTCTAATTATTGGAAATTTTCAAATAATAAAGAATCTTTCACTAAACATGATTTTCTCTGTTGTTTTTAGCGATGCAATATAAGAAGAAACAAAAAAGTACAGCAAGTTGTTATCGATTGACATATTCGATGTGCCGTTTTCTTAAAGGAGTCTTTCTTACAGAACAATTTGTGTACGGAATAAAAGTTTCCTCCAGATCAACAACTCATTTGTCATTCTTAAAGGGATACATTAAAAGTTAAGGACTATCATTTTTTTCCACCAAAAAGAAGTCACTCAGTTTACGAGAAATAAATCATTTTGAGTTGGACCTAATCCAAGTAGTTGGGGGAAAAAAATTCCTCGACAGCATGTAATGGATAACGTATTTGACATTATTCCGAAGAAGATTGAAAGATGCAGATAGCATGTGCAGCGGAAAAATAATCATTCATCATGAATTATGCTTAAAAGTTTAGGGTCTGCGTTCAAAAATTCAGTTTTTAAAATGATTATCAGAAATAAATTGTTTCTGTGGTAGATAAGTTTCAATGAGTATCAGTTCTTAATTGAATAATGTTGTGTAAAAAATATATGTTATATGTAGCAGTGCGGGAAACTAGGAAAATATCATTGTATTGTATGTATATATATATATATATATGTATATCATTGTATCATATTATTATTGATAAGTCTTTATGAATATCAGTTTCTTAATGGAATAATATTGTGTTAAAATTGTATGTTGTATGTAGCAGTGCGGAAAACTAGGAAAATATCCATAAAAGCACTCCTTTGATGGCTAGTCTAATTGCTGAACTGCAAATGAGTCGATAAAATTAATTGTTTTCAATTAAATGACAATAAGGTCGACATTCGTAACTTCTTTTGCCTAGCCTGGAAAATAAATGAATATATATATATATGAATAAATGTACATATACTATATATTCATATATAAGTATATATATATGTATATATAGTATATATACATATAGTATATATAGTATATATACATATATGCACACATATTTATATATAGATAAAATTCGGTTTTAGCATGGAAAATTGCAGGGGAATATGATATTGCACTGTATTGTGGTACTGTAAATAAAAAAAAAAAATCTAAGCCTTTCGACGCTGTTGTCCAGATTCATAACATTTAAATAGGTTTGGATTTTAAAAAAAATGAATCGACTTATCTTAAAGTAATTGAATGAAAAATAATTTTAAAAAAAAATGTGCAATTTAAATAATATATGTGCACCTAACTCTCAGGAGCTTGCAGTGAGGAAATTCTCCCTTTCCCTCCAACAATTATGGATGGAAGGAAAGAATAGCTGCCCGATGCTGAAGAAAGAGGGAAGTGTTTTTCTGGGAGTACTTTTTTTAGGGAAAACCTACCCCGCATTTGCGTATCGTATGGGAGAAAACGCAAAAAACTCCCAACAGGTAGTCCGATTCACGAAGCAAGAGGCTGAACATCTCAAACATCCTTTGCATCTACTCGTTTTTTGAAACAGTGTATACAACAAAACCTCCAACAGATGGAACCTCAGCCCTCCTGCTCATCAGCGACGTGCGTTGCCACGAGTCGGGCAGCTGCAATTTTTAAGACTAAAATAAACATATCGCATCTATAGCCTCGGGACAAATTACTAGATGCACCCAGTTTTGCTTTTACGATATATTTCAAGGTATTGTTGTTGTTACTAATCCCCCCTGGTGCAGAAAAGCCTACACCAGGTCCAATAGATCCCTTTGCAGGCGACTTTTAAAGGGCAAAAGGGCACGGCCGGATTTTCCTATAGGCTAACTAGGCTTCAGCCTAGGGCCTCAAGATCAAGAGTCTACATTCTAATTGTTACCAAAATTAAAATTGCACTATTCTAAATGTAGTAAACTCAAAAAATTGAATCAAAAATAAGGAGAAATTCTACACATAACTGAATGATAAAACTACTTCTGAATAATAAACAAATATAATAAGTAATTTACAAACTCAAAAAATGGGAGGTGAAAGGGCCTCATAAAGTGGAATAGCCTAGGGCCTCTTTTCATCTAAATCCGGCCCTGGCTAAGGGTAATATGCAGCTCCACTTTAGCGAGGAACCACGAAGGGCTGAAGATTGACCAAACTCTACGTTCCTATTAAACCGGGACCTATGGCTTAAAGTGGATTTCGTACCACTATAAACATCCATGGCTCCGCCGGGATTCGAACCCGAAACCTGAGGCACTGCGAGCTAGAGTGTTAGACGCTCAGCCATTCAGGCCCATTATTTAAAGATAATTTACGTAATGTAACACAAATCATTTATTAAAATTGGTCTATTTGAGTAGCAACGTCCATGATTTGTGTCCATGAGAAAACATTAACAGCAGTCCCAAATCCAGTCAAATGATCTCGTTCATGCAACAGGAACGCATGTTCGATTCAGGCATTTTCAATTACACTTATGATATGGATAATAGAGGACTTATTTGTTGTTTAGGAATAGCTTGAGTTAGATTAAGTATGCTTTCTTCTGTAAATAAATAAAATCGTATAGTTTTAGAGTGATTTAACCCTTCGAAAGATTGCAAAGGTGAAAACAATACTTAAATCGGGAAAATCTCAAACAGTAATATTTCTAGAAGATTGCACTTTTCAGAATCCTGTGTAAGACGCAGAAAGAAAAGATTTGAATAAGGGAACATGTCGTTTCCTAAAAAAATACAAAATACAGTCAGAAACCTATATTCACAGCTCGGTCACAATGTTGAAGAAAAACTCGTATTGAAAATCGATTTGCCAAAGTAAAACAAATAAAATCTGACTCATGTTATTTCAGAATCATATCGAACTGTAAATAAGAACTTGTGAAATTGAATTTCTAGATAAATAGACATTTTAATACACCCAAGTATAGGATTAAAACAATGTTATACAGTTTTATTATCAAATCCAAACCTGCTAATATGTAGCAAAAACTTTGAAGTGGGGGAAGGAGCATCAGGACAAAGATCTGGAATTCTGGAAATCAGTAAGTGTTATTTTGTTATTTATGCTTTATAGGGTGGGTTCGGTACCGGGTTCAAATCCCGGCGTTGCCCTGGGTGTTTGTAGTGGTTCGGAATCCATTTTAAGCCGTAGGTCCCGGTCCTAATAGGATCGTAGAGCGCTGCGAGGGCATTGTTACTCCGCGTCCGTGGCCTACCATCAAGTTATACGCTCCCCCTGGGTAATGCAAAGTGAGTAACGTCGGTGCAGCCCTTATGGCGAAGATCACGGTCTATTTACCATCTGCATTAGAAGAAAACAAAAATGCTCATTTTTATGAACGTTTATTTATTCATGAAATTATTTTAAATACATATTTTTTAATTTTTTTTTTTTCATGTTTCTTTCGGCCAGGAAAATACACATGAAATAATGAGCAACAAACCGGGTTCAGCTTGTAGGGAGGACGTTTTCTGGGAAAATTAATTCTACATCTAACACATACCCTAATTTTTTTCATGCAGGATGGAGCCCCCTGCTATACTGTTTAACGTAAAAGGTTTTATATTATTGACTTTTATTACCTTGGTTCGGATATGATACTAAATGTGAATGTGTGAAAATTTGTAAAATTTTTTTCTTTTATAACCCACTTGGTAGAATACAACATCTACACCAAGTCCAAGAACCTGTGTGGTCTCATGGAAGAAGGGAAAAGGGAAAGGTAGCTTCTGTTGGGATGGAAGGCAGTGAATTCCTGGAGGACTTTTAGGGGGCATTATTCCGCATTTGCGTATCGTATGGGAGAAAAACCTGCGAAACTCACACCAGATAGTCCGACTCACGAGGCAAGATGTGGAGGATCTCAAATGCCGTCGAGACTCCTCTTTTTTTGAAACAGTATATACAGCCAAGCCGCCAGCGGCCCGCGTTGCCACTGAGGCAAGAGTTGGGATTTGTAAAGATGGATTTAGCAAAGGATAGGATATCACAAATATTAAAAGGTCAAATTTAAAGGACTATTTGGATCTGGGATCGTTTAGTTTGTCGCTCTACAATCCATTTTTTTTTGCTCACTTTAGAGCAATTACACAAAGCTGGGACCTACAGTTAAACATGGATTTCATAGCACTCACAAAATGTCCATGCCACCGCCAACATTCGAACCAGAGGCCTGTGGTACCAAAGGCCAGAGCGTCAGCTAATTGGACATCAGGCCGCTCAGGGAGCGTTATCCGCAGTTGAAAGTGATTGTACAATCAGATATGAACAGCATGCCACCCCCAAAAAAATCAAGTCCCTGATTTAGGCGAAAGGCGGCATTTCTAAATAATAAAAAAAAAAGAAAATTATTTACTATTACTTCATGTGTATTTGTTTATAAAAAAATAAATAGTGTTTAACATTTATTATAGCATTGATTTTATTTTCGAATACTTAGTTACCATTTCTCAAACAAAAATAACGTAAAAGTTGCAGCATTTAATAAATATTCCTGTAAAGTATGTTGCTTTCAATAATTTGGACTGAAATTGAATATCTTTCGGAAATTCTGAATAATTAATTAAATGATTAAATTTAAATTTGCATAAAGGAATGAAATTCTTAGTAAGTTTCGTATTATTAATGAACATTTTAATACATTTCGTATAACTGATTAAAATTCTAATGGATTCCCCATTATTGATTAGTTTGAAACCGGATTCTCTAGACAGATAAAATAAAAGATGTTGCTGTTTTCAAATGCTGAGACACTTTGTTTAAATGTCATGCTCCACGAAAACGTTATGTAGTTATGATAAAAAGTTATGTAGCATATTCAACGTTATCAAGAATGCATCATGACAGACTTACAAACTAATGGGCCCAGAGTCCACTATAATTTATAGCGAAACTCTCCAGAAGAGTCTGCATCATACCATTCTTCTTTAAGAAGATAAACCCAGAATAACCACTTTTTCACCTATTTATTTATAGCGGCCTGATAACCAATTGGCTAGCGCTCTGGCCTTTGGCACCACGGGCTTCAGGTTCGAATCATAGTGATGGAATGGATGTTTGTTAGTGGTTTGAATGGGACCTAAATACCCAGGTGTCTAGGGCTCTCCCACTCGGTGCTACATGTTTCGGGTTCGAGTTCCGGTGGTGCCATGAGTGTATGTAGTGGTTCATTATCCACTTTAAGATGACCACTCATCCCCTCATATGACTGTAAGAGTGACCGACTCATATGACTGTAAGAGTGGCTGACTCATATGACTGTAAGAGTGACTGACTCATATGAATGTATCCACTCATATGACTGTAAGAGTGACCGACTCATATGACTGTAAGAGTTACTGACTCATATGACTGTATCCACTCATATGACTGTGTGACCGACTCATATGACTGTAAGAGTGACCGATCATATGACTGTAAGAGTGACTGACTCATATGACTGTAAGATCGTCACGGACTGCCACTCATATGATTGTAAGAGTTGGAGCCCCATTATCAGGTTTGTCTCACCCACATCATTCCCAAACTGTTGTAGTAGTAGTAGTTCGAAATCCATGTTAAACTGTAACCTTTGGCCTAAATAGCCCAAAGTGTGCAGAAACTGACCGTAGAGGGGCAAACCAAATCACTCCAATTTATTTATCATACTCATCCCTAGCATAGATACCCATACTTAACCTTTTTCTTAGACCTAATACTTAATTCCATCTACCTTTGAAAACACGCACACGCTACGCTCTCAACCAAGCCTTTTCTGGTATGTTTAAAATAAAAAATGTATGCAATTTATTCTCCTGAATACTGATCACTAAATTTATTCATTTATCGGCATGAGATTTTATTTTGAGATAGCTTATTAAGAAATTAATTAGCTGCTTAATCGTTGATTAATTACGCTTGATTAATTTTATGTCTTAATTATGATGGTGATGAACTCATAAAAGTATTCTATTACAGGCTTGTTAGACTATCAATAATAACCCTTAATAATTCTACAATATGGAAAAAAATATATATTGAGGTTTGCCTTTCCTACAAATTAAAAATATTATTCTATAAATATACAATAAATTTTTGAAAAAGAAAAATTTTTATTGCTCAATAGTCTATCAGGGGCCTGATGTTCAAGTGACTATCGCTGTGGATCAATGTCACAGGTGTCGGGTTCGAGTCCCGGTGATGCCATGGCGGTTTGTAGTGGTTCGGGATCCACTTTAAATTGTAAATCCCTAAATATGATTATAGAGCATTTGGCGTAGAGCTGATCACCAAGAATAAGAAAACATCTCCTGTCTCGAAATCAATGTCATACAAAATAGCAGCTCATAAAGATTATTATTAATTGTAATTAATTACTGGGCACTACGCTCTGGACTTTGGTACCACAGGCGTCAGATTCAAATCCTGGTGGTGGCATGGATGTTTGTTATTACTTCGAATCCACGTTAAATTGTAGGTCTCTGTCTAATTAGCCCAAAGTGTGCACAAAATGACCGTAGAGTGATAAAGCAAACCAAACCGAATCGCTGAATAAGAAGGGAAATACCTTCCCAGAGGACTACCCCGCATTTGCGTATCGTATCGAAGAAAAACAGGAAAACTCCCATCAGGTAGTCTGACGAACCACTCAAAATGCTAAACATCGCAATCGAGTCTCCTCGTTTTTGAAACATTGTCTACAACATAGCCAACATGGAACCTCAGCCCGAATGCTCACCAGTTGCTCTCATTGCCACTGAGTCACGAGTCGGACGTATTAAAACTGATGAATAATATATGTAAATAAGAAAAAACATTTTCATTCAATTTTAAGTTTCAAATATACAAATAACCTTTAAACTTTTTTATTTTATGCTGTTGTTACTAATCCCACTGGTGCAAGAAAAGCTTACACCAGGTCCAATAGACCCCGTCGCAGGCGACTTGTTCATGGCTAAGGGTAATATGCAGCTTCACTTTAACGAGGAACCACAAGGGCTGAATATTATTAGACCGGGACCTATGGTTTAAAGTGAATTCCGAACCACTAAAACATCCATGCACAGGCGGGACTCGAACCCGAAACCTGGGCACCGAGCACCAGACGTTCGCCCATCGGGACCCCTTTTAATTTTATTGTGATGAAAAGCAATTGAACTTTAATTCTAATCAAAACGAAATGTCAACATGCTTAATGTTAACGGTATTTTTTTTTTTTCGCGCATATATAAAATTGAGTATATTTCTTTAAAAATGTGTATTTATTTTATTTCAAGGACCTCATAAATATTTCGTGCTAAACCAAAATAAAATTGCAAGTATATACGGTTCTTTTTTTTATTATATTCTATTACATTACTTTCCACTTTTTCATCTTCTTTATAACGTGTTAACTTCCCAACTGTCGAAACTATTGCCACAACTTACATGAAAGAGATCTGGTGAATAAAATCTAAAGTCTGGAATATTATTCACTGCTAATGGCATCGTGCGCTTTGAGCAGAGAATTGAAGTGAAGTAGATGAGGAAATCGCGTGTCTCACGGCAGTTAAAATTACTAGTTTCGTTTCTCTTTCAAACTGTATTCTTTATAAAGTCAAGAGGATCACGCCACGTGCCGTTCATAAATTAACTATTGAAAAGAAGTTTGATTGGCAAATTGTTGAATGTCTTGCCTATATGTATTATTTATGTAAATTTAATATTGCCTGTATGTATTATTATGTACATATTAAATATTACATTATGTATATATTACATATTAAATATTTTTTTTTCCAATGCAGCTGGCAAACAGACATGGACGTCTTTGGATGCCTATAAGGGCTGCACAGACGTTACTCACTTTGCATTACCCAGGGAGCGCGTGTAAGATAAACCACGGACGCGGAGTAACAATGCCCCCGCAACGGTCTACGATCCTATTAGGACCTGGACCTACGGCTTAAAAAGTGGATTCCGAACCATTACAACACCCATGGGCAAAACCGGGATTTGAACCCGATACCGAACGCCAGAGCGCTAGCCATTCGTCCATCAGGCCGAGACATGGAAATCTGTTTCATATATATTAAATATTATAATACATTAATTAACGTCTCGGCCTACACTACACCAATAACGGCCTCAAAAAGAGAGCCCTTTCAGGTTCATGCGTACACTTTAATTTTTACTTAAAATATCATATATACATACTATATACGGAACTCTATTTTTAAAAAATGGATATAAATTAGATACAAAAGTGCAGTTCAGTCCAAGTTCGAAGATTTTCAAAGTTCTCGAGTCTACGACGACTCTAAAACACGTGGTCTGCGGCAGACATTAACAATCACACGACGTGATTCACGAAAACACAAGGGGATCACTTTCAAAAACTCTCTATGGCGGAAAACCTTGGCATATTTTCACTTCAGAGAAAAAAAGAAACAACATTTTTGGACCATTCGTCGCAGAACTTTCTCCCTCCTTCGCCAGTAATCTCCTTTTTAGACAATCCATCATGAGGGGAGGGGTCACTTTCTCTCATTTCTTATTGGAACTGACAGAGTAGACAGCTCATGGTCGTACACCAATCACAATGGAACAACTCGTAGTATATCATATTTAATCTGTAGTTGTTTTTACCTGTGAACGTTGCACAGACATCCACTAATTCCCCTCATTATGCATGATAGTACCTTATATCTGGTATCATATTTGAGTGGCAGGTTGTTCTCATGAGTACAAATCACTAAATGGATGTAATATAACTATCTAAAACATTGCTTATCTACTGTCCAATTTGAGTGATGGGTTGCTATTATGCACGTGTTAAAGAATATACATTCCTCTCTTCTGAAAAAGAAATGCTACAACTCTTCCTGTGGGAAAAATTCTAAAACATCCTGGAGGGAATGTACCTCAATACCGAATGATTCAAAGATCGTTACCAATAATTTTGGCTGTAAAAGCAGATACTTACAATTAACCTTGTATTGGTGTTGTAATATAGAATTTTTTTAATGAATTTCTTTCATTATACATTCATGTCCATAAATTAAGGATAAGGAAGAATCACACAGAAATTGAACTCTAAAATAAAAATTTCACCTGTAGAATTATCACACACATCTTGAAGAAGAATATGCAAATTACAGTAAACCACCAGATGGCACGGATAGAACGTCACAATGACGAGAGTGTAAGAGAGGGGTATATAAGGAATGGTGGCAAAGAAGTAAAATTGTTCACAAGCGCTTTAAAGGCCTTTCAGTGCAATAACCGCATAGTTATGGTACAAAGGAAGCATTTGGATGATTTTTTACCTGGTAGAATTATCGGACGACAGGTATGTGGACGTACCTAGCTGGAAGTATCCGAGGATCTTGGAATCGCCCAGAGTGTCATCTCCAGGCTTTGACAACGATTCCAAGATGATGGAAATGTGAGTAGATGTTACAGCACAGATCGCCCCCGAATTACAACGTGAACCGCCTGCTAAATAACTACTGACAATAACTAAATAATACTGATAACTAAATAATAACTAATAACTAAATAATACTGCCGAACTGCTAAATACCGCCTGAGGACCGGTATTTAGCAGTTACTACCAAAAGAAACAGACGGAGCACAGCATCAGACCTGTCTCATCAGCTCTCTTCAGCTACTGGTACGACAGTTTCAAGGCAGACCGTGTACAGACGCTTAGGGCACATTGGTCTATATGCTCGTAGGCCTGTCAGATGTGTTCCACTTACCGCAACTCACTGTCGCCTGCGATTAACCTGGAGTAGAGAGCATGCATTGTGGACACCTCAACAGTGGTCTTGTGTGATGTTTTCCGACGAGTCCAGGTTTAGTTTGCAGTCTGATTCTCACCGGACTTTCTTATGGAGAGCGCCAGGTACCCGTTACCACCAAGAGAACACCATTGAACGACACCGTTACGGTGGTGCAGGATGGCTCGTTTGGGAAGGAATTATTCTTGGTTCCAGAACTGACCTGCATGTTCAGAGTGTAACGATGACAGGCCACATCTATCGGGATGTCATTCTGGAACAACCTGTACGTTTGTTTCGGGGCGCCATGGGTGCTGAATTTCTGTTTAGGGATGACAACGCCCGTCCTCACCGTGCAAACATTGTAGACGAATGCCTTCAATTGGAGGATATCACCCGTATGGATTGGCTAGCATACTCACCGGACTTGAATCAATAGAGCATGTGTGGGATATGCTTGGGCGACGAATTGCAGCCCGTCAACCCCCTCCCACCTGTCAATCGGAACTTCGGAGGGCATTGCCTGATGAGTGGTGTAATATTCCTCAAGATCAGATTGATAATTGGATACTCAGCATGCCTAGGCGTTGTAAGGCCTGTATTGCACCGTCCGGGAGACATACTCCATATTAACCATCCTACTAACCATGCTATACTGTTTTTTGTAAATAGGTTCTTTTTTGAAATTGGCTCCAGGGAGAAAAAATCGCAATTTTTATTAATTATATCAAACATATAGCATCTTTTTTGCTCTTTTTTTTTCCTTTTGTTTAATAAATAGACTTTACAAATAAGTCTTATTTGTTTTGCTTCTGTCTCTTTCTTGGCCTGTACTTCATTATCCTTAATTTATGGACAGGAGTGTATTTAGTGGAACATATTGTTAGTGCAAATTTGTCAAAAAGGAAAGAAATCGATTGAAAATAGCGAGTAGAGAATTTATTGATAACAACACACACGTTATTTTTCACATTAGGATTATTTTTCGGGGCCTGATGGCTGAGTGACTAGCGCTCTGCAATCAGTGATACAGGTTTTGGGTTCGAATCTCGGCGGTGACAGGGATGTTTATAGTGGTTTGGAATCTAGTTTAAACCTGAGGTCCCTGTCTCATTTGACTGCAAGTTGGGTTTAGTTTGTCGCTCTGCGGTCATTTTGTGCGCCCTCTGGGCTAATTAGAACGAGATCTACAGTTTAACGTGGATCTCAAACCACTAACAAACATCCATACCACCCCTAGGATTCGAACCTGAACATGTGGTATCAAATGTCAGAGCGCTAGCCTATGGCCATCCGCCACCATTGGACTGCTGAGCTTTTTAGGCGTTGGGCTGACAACCCTACTCCTAAAAGGAGACATCTGCTGTCTAGAAATCTACCAGACGGTCTTGTTCCATCATGGGGCTGTAGCGACGATGATGTGGAAGGTTTTTCGTGTTATTTTTCATGTTATTTAACGCGAATGATTTTATCGAATAATTTTATAATTTCAAGTAACAGTATTTACAGCATATTTATTCCCTATGTCTTTATACATAGATAGGCAAAAACATGCATTAAAATAACACATTTTTATTTACTACATCTGCAGACCTAGTGGTGCACCCTGGGCAACCTTCTATTCGGCTAAGGGGCCTACAGATTTCGGCATGATCGTCCGGTTGGTCTGCGTGTATTGCAGTGAAATTCTGGTGGCTTGTCCCAATCAAAAAGGACTGATCTAATGAACATATCTTATTGGAATTTTCGATCCACCAAACTTCTCTCTTTGTGATTTGTTATTGTTACTTATCCCACATGGTGGACATCTATATCAAGTCCAAGAACCCGTGTGATCTCATGTAAGAAGAGAAAGGAGCAGCTTCTGTTGCGATAGAGCACCCGTAGGTAGAAGTCTGATTGGCTCCGTGTCGCCGAAGAAGGAGGGCAGTGCTTTCCGGGAGGACTTTCATGTAGAACTACATAACCCCGCATTTGCGTATCGTATGGGTAAAAATCTGTAAACCTCCCACCAGGTAGTCTGACAAACGTGGCAGAATCAGACCATCATAAACGCCCTAGTGTCGCCCTCGTGAAACAGTGTCTACAATATCGTGATGCTCTACATAGGTCAGAAGGATAGTCATAGTCATATGAAATCGGGCCCTACGGCTTAAAGTGGATTCCGAACCACTACAAACATCCATGGCACCGCCAGGACTCGACCCCGAATCTTGAGGCACCGAGCGCCAGAGAGCTAGACACTAGACCCTTCAAGCCCTCTTTTTGTATTTGACAGAACTAAGGAGCCGAGTTGATCTCTTTTGTTGTTTGGCACTTCAAGGCGAAGGCGGCGGGATACGGGCAAGCTATGGAACTCTTAAGGTAATGACTTCGATCAACTTTGTCAAACTCTTTTGTGTACATTCTCTTTTTTTTTCTATTCTGTATGTTTCCCCCTTTTTGTATTGCCTTGCCATTGGAAATAAAAAGAATCTTTCTGTTTGTTCACTTAAAAAGGTGGATTTCTAAAAGACTGAGTAATTTTTTTTTTTTATAAGGGCGATCAGATAAATAAAATTAGAAACCATAGGTTTAGTCAGAGCATCAATTGAAAAAGCCTGTTATATCTTTTTTTTATCTACCAAGCCAATTGGATAATTTAATTGATCGATCTCTAAGATTTACATGTTCTATGACTATATGTTTTACCTGTTGTAACACGGAGTTCCTGCTTGTATGTTTCCCTTTTTTTCTTTCATGGTACACAAATGAGGATTAGTTACTATCAAAAGTTTCTACAAAAATGTTTCCCTCTTTCTTGAATTAAAAAATAATATATATTACATTTAAGTTAAATTAATAACATAATTTAATTAATTGAAAGCAAAACATATTATAACAATCAATTCCATTTTAGAAAACACTCTTTAATTAACCTGTAAAATAATGAAAAAAAAAACAAATAATCAAAACATATAACATTTTTGTAATTAATAAATTTTGAATTCATCATACTTTACTAAATTGTAAATTAGTTATTTTTAATTTTTCTACAGTTTATTAAAATACTTTATTGTATTTTAATTTATCATAAATCAATAAACTAATTAAATCCCCGCACTACGAATCCATGTTGGACCAAGGTCGTCTGCCTACTGGAAGATTTCGAATTGGGAGTTGTTTTCTTTTTACGTAGTAGGGTTGTAAGCCCGACATCAAACACTCTATAGTCTTATTAGACCAAGATATACGATTTAAAAGTGGATTCCGAAGCACTACAAACACACCGGCAGGATTCGAACCCAAAATCTGTGACACAGAGAGCCAAAGCTCTAGTCACTCTGTCATCAAGCCCCACTTTAGAAGGTTGCATCACTTAAAAAGAACAGGTGATTTTTCCTGTATGGGATTCTATTATGAGAGAAGATTATCATTCGACGGTCATTCTTGAATGTTACTTATCTGATTACAGAATAAACACACAGGGGTGGTCGTTAGAAATAACTGAGTTTTTTTTGTGATATTTTTTCCCAATTCAAATGAGAATTTTCGACACGCTTATTATTAATATAGTTTAATCTAAAACAAGATTTCATACGTGTATGAAAAATGGGTACTTACATTAACGGTACCTTGGCGACGACATGGCGGTTTTAAGTGTCGCGAATCTAACAGCTACTAAGGTTACCAAACCAATAGAATAGATTGTTGCCACTTAAAAACCGCCAAATCTGTAGCTGCGGTTGGCGCGTGTGCTCTTTATTGGCGCAACTGTCGCCAAGGTACCGTTAATACGTAAGTACCGAAAAATTAATAGTACAAAAAGTATATAATGGATTAATGGACAAATTTCTTATAAATCAGACCATCAACTATTAAAATGAAATAAATGCTGTAATAAAATTTATAAATTCAAAAACATTCGAATAAAAAGGAAACGCTGTATTTTTTTGTGAAAAACAAATAAAAGTTTGTTTACATACATCAAATTGCGAGACAAAAATAAAGCCTCCTCTTAAAAACTACTGTTTAATAAAAACATCTGTTGAAGTAATAGAGGATCACCCAATTGTTATCATATATCCAATCCTTTCAATTATTCTTAACAACTTTTAAAGTATCATTTAAAATAATCATATAATTATTTTTAGTAATTATATTTTATTTTTTCTTACCTCCTTTCCGTCATAAACAGGACATTAGATCTTCACTTGAAACATAATTAAAAAAAAAAAACATTAATACGTTTGTAATATCTATCATTGCCTAATGTTATAATATATCCTTGGTAAGTAAATTGCAGCATTTAGCGATTTCACCTTGAAAAGGGGTTGCCATAATTCGCAGAGGAAGGCATTTATTACGGATAGGGGCGAAAATTGCACTGAGTTATATATTGTATGTTGTTTTAAAGAAAAATGAATTTCTTTTTGTTTTAAGTTGATGATTGAAATTAAATTAGTTTTGTGATAAAGCTGCAGTGAGTGTAAAAAAGTATTCGTACAGTACGACAATTGATTTAAAAGAGATCCGTTCATAAAAATTATAAACATAAATTCCATTTTAATTAATTATAAATATATAATAGAACATATTTTCACTAGTTTCATGTGAAATTGACACAAAAATAATTTTATACATGAATAAATATTTACAAAACTGAAACAATCCAACATCTTGTGGTGTAAAAGCATTCGTACACTAAACGAAATGCACATTTTTTTTAGTTATTTTGTGATTGGTTTAGCCATTATGATGTAGTTAATTGACGTCATCCTGTAAGTTACTTAAAAGGTTCTTCAGTGGAAATTTTAATGTAGTGAGAAAGCAGAAATTCTGTAATGGATCGTAAAAGTGAAGAGACAAGTGTTTCCGAAGAGAACTGATTTTAAAGCTCCGTAAAAATGGTAAATCGTACAAGATTTCTGATCTGGTCGGTAGACCCCGTTCAACTGTGCAATCAATCATAAAAAAAAGTTTGCTGCCACTGGAAAGGTTCAAAACAGTTCTCGTACTGGGCGACCATGTCTATTGACATCATCTGACAGACAGTTTCTGGTTCGTTCATTAAAGAAGGATCCCAAAATAAGTGCTCCTACATTAACACCAGAACTAAAGAACATGGGAACAGCAGTCTCCGTAAGTACTGTTCGAAATGCATGCAGAAATGAAGATTTCCATGGCCGTGTTGCGAGACGAAAATTCTTTGTTAGTGAGAAGAATCGGAAGCTGCGATTGTCTTTCGCCAAGCAATACGTTAATGAAAGTCCAGATTTCTAGAAAAAGATTATCTTTACAGACGAAAGTAAATACAACATATTTGGAACGGACGGAGACGAATGGTATGGAGAAAGCGCAATGCAGAAATGCATCCTAAGAATTTAGTGCCAACAGTGAAACATGGGGGTGGAAGTCTGCTTGTTTGGGGTTGTATGAGTGCTTCTGGGGTGGGCAAATTAGTCTTTATTAAAGGCATTATGAATCATCAACTTTATATTGACATTTTAAAAAATAATTTAGGATCTAGTGCAACAAAAATGGGCTTGAATGGTGATTACGTTTTCATGCATGATAACGACCCCAAGCACACAGCCCGAAACACAAAGCTCTGGATACTATATAATACCCCAAAGTTCATGAAATGTCCTCCTCAATCGCCGGACCCCCAACCCCATCGAGAATTTATGGAACGTTCTTGATAAAAACATTGATCCAGACATATTTCTAATAAAAATGATTTGGAATCGGCTCTTAATCAAGAATGGGACGCCATATCTAGCTCAATAACAGCAAAATTGGTGGAATCGATGCCAAAGAGACTCAAGGCAGTTATTCGAGCTACAGGATATCCTACAAGGTATTAGCTGAAATATTATGATTGTATTGGCCAATATATGCCTGATGTACGAATACTTTTTACACCACAAGATGTTGGATTGTTTCAGTTTTTGTAAATATTTATTCATGTATAAAATTATTTTTGTGTTAATTTCACATGAAATTAGTGAAAATATGTTCTATTATATATTTATAATTAATTAAAATGGAATTTATGTTTAACGGATCTCTTTTAAATCAATTGTCGTACTGTACGAATACTTTTTACACTCACTGTACCTCAGCTAAAATCGAATACATTTTTTTTATTCTATTAGTTTACTACAAAGTTCTTAATATGTGATGATATTTACTTTGTTAACGTACATTTTTGTTACCATTATATATCAATCATCATCAGTTGCGCAACAGCCCCATGGTGGGCAAAAGCCATAGGCCTACTAACAGATTTCAAGACAGAAGGTTTTTCTTGTTACTGGGTAGGGTTGTCAGTCCTACGCTTAATGCTCTACAGTCATATAAGACAAGGGGCCTGACAGCCGAGTAACCAGTGCTTTGGCACTCGTTACCACAGATTCCGGGTTCGAATCGCGGCGGTGCCATGGGTATTTGTAGTGGTTCTGAATCCACTTTAAGCTGTAGGTCCCGGTTTCATATGACCGTAGAGCCCAATCAGACTTCTCACCCACATAATTCCCAAACTGTAAAGGGACAACTCGGCTCTAGGCACAGTGATGTGTGGTGTAGTAGTGGTAGTCATATTAGACTAGGACCAACGGTTTCAAGTGGATTCGAACCACTACAAACATCCATGGCACTGCCGGGACTCGAACCCGGAACCTGTCATACCGAGTGGCAAAGCACTAGTCACTCGATCATCAGGCCCTGTTATATATTAATACCATACAAACGTGGCATAATGTATGTTTCACATACTACTAAGTCCATTTTTGGACCGTGACCGTCTGACTACAGGCAGATTCCGAAACAGGACATGTTTTCTTTTTTACAGGGTATGGCTGTTAGCCCAACGCTCTACATTCATATTAGACCGGGGCCTACGGTTTAAAATGGATTCCGTACCACTACAAACACCCATTGCGCCAGAGCTCTAATCACTTGGCCATCAGACAACGTTTCCATGCTACACCTAACTTTTAAATTTGAATTTTTAACTTTTTTCGCTAAATAATTGTTTGATACTCACATTCAGATAAATACATTCTTAAATTTATAATACATTTTCCTATAGAATATTCTCAAGTTGTCAGTATATTGTTTTTAGGCTAACAAACATGTCGCAAAAGTTCAAGTCATTTAATAATGTTTGCAATCCCTGCTTTTAAAAGTGAGGAAACCCTATGGAGATAGCATCATGTATTATTGTGGGCGACATAATTGGCCAATTGCCTAATTACCTAGAGAATGTTTCAAGGTTTTTCTCCCAAACCATGTGAAATAAAAAGAGTAGTTAATTACCCTTGAAAATCGAAAAAAAACCCTACATACCTATAGATGGATTGTTCGTAGTATATTTTGCAAAACGATAAAGACATTCTTGAATCTTAATTTGTCTTCCTTTTATAGCTAATAAAATGGAGATTTTAAAATTTTGATTTATTAAAAATCTGTTTTAACAGGACTGCAACAAAGGAGCTAGTTAGGCGAATTCCCCTTTTTGCAGAAAAAAATTGCATTTATTCTTTGCATCTTCACCCTAAATTAGAGTAGTTTGTAGTTAGCATTAAATTTCCTCAGCAGCGTTCATGCGATCTCTGATGATTTGGCAGAAGTTATGCGAGAGCAGCTGGCAACATTCATGTCTTTGGGTTTTGGTTTCAGAAGATGTGATACCGACGAGTCACCCTGTGCAATGCAGTCTTTGTAAATAGCTAATTAAATATAATTTTATTTCAATGGAATGATCTCTTGTACACTTTATTGGTGATGTGTCTCGATCATCAGCACACCATAAGTTAAACTTCTAATTATTAGAGGATTATAACAGTTGGGAATCAGTAATTGCGACTAACTGAATTGAAATTACTCGTTTAATTCTTTCTTAATTACAGAAGCACAATTTTTTAATAAGTTTGTTAAAATGTACTGACCATCAATTATATTCATTTAATATTTGAGAACCATTATTAAGAAGATAAGAATTCTATCTATTCTGTAAGATTAAAATTTTAATTGTTTTATGTTTAAATGAAAATAATAACCAGAAAACTATAAAAATGGCTATGATTTATGAAACAACATTAATAATAGGCAGAATCGAAAGAACACGCAGTCAGCATGGGAAGTCATTTTGCGTGTGCTAAATTTAATCATGTGGTTTTCTGTCAGATGGAGTAACGACTAGATGAAACAGAATACTTCTCTTCAAACAACTATCGTCAGGCTTTGATGCATTTAAAGTCATTTCTTTGAACAATTATTTTTTAAGCTTTGAACATCTCGAATGATGTACAAAGCATTTGTAAAAATTTATTATGTGTAAACATGATGTTGTAGAGTTAAAAGTCAGTGGCGTTTCTAAAAAGTGAAGCTACAAAATAAAAATAAAAAAATTATTTAAATAAGATTAATCTCTTCGATCAACACAATAAACTTATTTCAACACCTTTTATTTAAAATAAACGCCAATTTTCACGTATTATTAATTGTTTCTAAATATAACGATATGATAATGGCATAAAACTTGAATTAGATAGGATATTTAACAAATAAATGTTTTTATGGGTTCAGAAACCCATTCAGATAAAAATGTATTAATGTTAAAACAAAAATTAATTTATACAAGACCTTAATCAGACCCGTCGTTTTGTATAGCAGCGCGTTTTGACCATAAAATAAATCTGAAAAGATAGGCCCATTGGTCTTTAAAAAGAAAAATACCCCGAAAAACCTTTGGTGCTGTTAGGCAAAACGATGTCTACAGAATACGATATAACCATGAAATTTGCAACAAATTCAGAGAACCTGATATAGTCAAAGTTATAGAAGCAAGCCGTATTAGATGGCTGGGATACATTTTTAGTTATAACGATTCAAATCCAACTAAAAAAAGTTACTTTTTCAACAATTGAAGGCACCCAAAAAAGAGGAAATCTCCCACCAAATGGATTGATTCAGTCGAAAGGATCTTGTATCTAGTATAGGGTCTTGAAGTCAACAGATTGCAATTTATTGTCCTGGACAGACAGAGCAAACTCATGGAGAGTGTCTTGGCTTGTAACAGGCTGTAGTTCTGACGGAGAAACATAACGATTGACCCCATATCAAGTCACGTGCTATGTAGCTCATTTTGAATTGCCTGGCTTTCAAAATATAAACAGATTATTGGTTCAATTTCTTCAAAATGGTGTCTAAGGATTAGTTTATACTTACAAAAGTTAATTTAATCATCACTTGACATACTTCTTTGTTTGAATTGGGTTTTACTTCTTGTAGTATTTAAACAATTGCTTTTTCATAGAGTTCTAGAGTTAATAAATTTTGTTATATTCTTGTCGCTATCAAGTTTGATAGTTCTTGTGGGGATTCTGTACTTCAACGCTTCGATTTCGTAGACTTTTTTTCTGCGCCAAATGAAATAACCAAAACCGCAGTATCTAGTAACCACAGGCAGTCATTTTGTTTCTTTAGGAGGTGACTTGATGAAAACAGCAAGGGGAAAAATTGCCAAATATGCAAGTCAAGGAACTCCTGTTCTTGTAGTATTCTGAACAATTGCCTCATAAATTTCTTGGGTTATTGAACATTCATATAATTCTATGTATATTCGTCCAGCAAAATATATTCACACATAAAATTAAAATTCGTGAAAGGATTTCAGTAAAAAGGTTTCAAATTCTTGTGGACACCTTCAGAGCACATACATAGCTGAAAAAATTAGTCAAAAATTGTTCAAATTATTCGGACAGATTAAATAATTTATATAATATAATTAATTCAAATAATATAGACAGATTTCGGTACGGAAATCCAATAATGCCTAGTCAACAGGGGAAAAAATCGTGAGCTACTAATCATGTGATACTGTATTTTGCGAACATTATACTGAACTAAGCGTTTAAAAACGGGCCATATCTGAGGGGAAAAAACCGAAAAATCAATTTTCAATATGACTATGATTGGCCAGATAATGTGGAACAAGTCAAATACTATTTCAAAAAGGTTTCGATGATAAGTCTTGCATAACCTGCCATTCCTCTAAACAATGCTCTTTTGATTGCCACTCAGTTTGATGGAGATGCATGCCCCATTTGAGCAGCACTTTTTCAAAAAAATTTGCTTGTTATGTGAACTTATCGTCAAATAGATGGGGGAAAAAAGTGTCTAGTGAGGAAAAATAATCTGATTTATTACTCATTTCTAATAATATATGTGCCTCTGTTAAAGAAAATACACGAATTACGTTTTATATCTAATACAAATTATTCGTTGACGTATAAATTATTCGCAAATTAGGAGCCGTTGGGATTTGACCAGTTTATTGTCGCTAAATGTGCTATAATTTGGCAAATGTGTGGTAACCCGTGTTTCTTATACTGTTTGCAATTCACTTTACTACAATCGCAATCTGTTACTTGGCGCACTTTGGCGAATAGATTTCTTAACGCCAAATCCCAATGTCACCTGCGATTCTGGCGAATTCTGATTCGAATAAGAAAACACTGCCAATCACTAAATCATGAATGTTAAGAATTTTTTTTTTAATGATGAATGTTTAATTATTAATATTTGGTTATAATCAAAAAATCGATAATTCTTAAGAAATGTGAAAGAATTCACTTATAAAAAAAAAATCTAATGATTACTTAAAGTACATTTAAAATTTTGCAGATAATTTTGAAATTGTTCTTAGATCATTAAGAAACTTAAATACCGTTATTTAAAATAAATGTTTTCAATGTTAAGTAGTAGATAATTTAGTAGTCTTGTTAAAATTAAATATACTCGGAAAACAAAATTTTTAAAACAAATTTTATTCAATAAAAATAAAACATTTTTTTCTATAAAATTTAACAACATTTTAGCACATCAAATAATTCCCAAAACTACAAAGAACCCATTAAACATTGCACAACACTCAAGAATAAATTTATGAATCATTCATTTATACACATATTGTTAGAAGAACAAACGATAGAATTTTAAACAGTTAAAATATTGAAATGACCAAAACATGATACAATCAATGAAAATAGAAAAGTATTTTTTAGGAAAGGCATTAAAAATATTTCAGACTAGAATGTTTTCAAATAATGTCAAAGAATAAGGTAAACAATAAAGAAATCGACAATTTTCCACTAAAATAACAAAGGAAAAGCTAATTTAGATAGATATTAAAAAAAGACAATTATCTGATGTTAATATTACTTTTGATAACTTCGAGAAATAAATGCATATATACGTGAGTGATTATGAAACTGACAGTGAATGAATTTGAAGTTAATCATATTGTTATACACTTCACTTTGCTCACTTTTTACAATTTTACAAAAAATGCTCCAAATCTATAACGCTAAACAAGTAAAATTAATAAATACACTTTAATATTTTTTGGAACACACAAAATACAGCGTGGCATCGATTTTGGCGACTAAAATTTCTATGCCAATTCGATTTTATCGCCAAAACTCTAAAGGATCTTTTCTAAAAAAAACTCTAGTTTGACACGTTTTGCTTGAGGATCCCTTTTAATATACTTATATTAGACAAACTTCATAATCACAGACACATATCTTAATATTTAATAAAAAAATTATGTTTAAAACAAAATTATTTTTAATAAATCATGCTAAGATACTTTACTCATCTTTTAAAAATTAACATCCTTAACTTACAGTTACAAAAAGGATCAACAATACTCTTGAAAATCTTTAGAGAGCCGTTGTATTTAGTGAATTAAGTATTAGAGAATGTCTCCGTTTAACGTGATGACACAATTAAGTATATAGATCCTCTCTTCCGCGGATTAAGGCACTGCAATTTTGTTATTCTAATCCATGAACAATTAGCGGGTTCTAATCGCATGGGTCTTGGAGGTCGCTCATGATAATGTATCGGTTTATGGATGTACCAGCATCGGGGTCTCCGCTCGCTATTAGGAGATTAGCCGATCCTTCAGCAAACTGGTTTAATGAACTGGCTGAAATGAACGGAAGGAATAGAGTTAATTGAACATCTGCTTTTAATCTATCGTTTACAACAATTTTAAATGTTTGAAATTAGCGGTTTAAAATGTTAGTAAACGATTAACAAAGGCTTGAAATTTCTAGTAAATGATTAACAGATTATAGCTTTTAAAAAACAATCTGTTTTTAAAAGCTATAAAAAAAAAATTCTTAAATGATTAACAGATTGTTTTTAAAAGCTATAAAATATGAATTATTATTATATATAATAAATCAGGTGTACAAGATTATTAAAATAAAAAAAAAAAGTTGTATAAGTTAGATTTTTGAGTAAAAGTGAATATGTGTTCAATGACAACATTCGTGACAGTTACTTAAACTTTGGGACTTTCTTCACAATTACCCCTATTTAAATATATATTATTAATATGACTGCTTCATGAATTTTGTAATTTTTTTAATAAAATCTAAAATTGAATTACGATAAAAATAATTTAATACCCAAAAAAAAAATCTTTGAAAACATTTTTAAAATTATAAAAGAATTATATTTGCTTCTTTCTGGTTTAGATTGGTTTGTCGCTCTACGGTCATTTTATGCACACTTTTAGCTTAGACCGAGATCTACAGTTTAACGTGGGTTCTGAACCACTCACACACATCCCTGTCACCACCACAAATCTGTATAATTAGTCTTGATTTCAAATATTTCCCGACTTTGTGCATTTTTTTTAAACTACAGTCGATAAAAGGTGTATTATTTTACAGAAAAAGAGAACAAATTTCGCAATCTTCTGCATTAGCATCAATAAATCTGCATTAGCGCAAATAAACATTCCGGTACAATATAGATTTGAAAAGTCACAACTGTAAATCGTAATTTTTGTACTCAGTTTAGACGCATTCTTAAAACATTTACAAAGTCTTTTTCATATCAACTATATTTACTTTTTTTTTAATAATATCGTAACTTAATACATAATTTGATCAAGATTGACGATTTATTATTTTTAAGGTTTACAGAAACTCGTGTTATGTGTAATAGTCGCAATAAATATTATGCATTACGAATAGATAGTTTGGTGATCATTTTTGTGCCCACTTTGCACAAACTAAATTAGACCGGGACCTACCGATTCGAATCACTCACAAACTTCCATACCTGAAGCCTGCGATACCAAAGGCCAGGGCCGCTTTGCTTCTTTCTGAGTAATTGTATAAAGATATACGACAGAAACATAATTCGATTACTTCTTAAATTAGTTCTTAGGGGACTGATGCACCAGTGGCCACAGATTTTAGGTTCGAGTCACGGCGGTAGCATGGATGTTTGTAGTGGTTCGGAATCCACTTTAAACAGTAGGTCTCGGTCCTAATAGAACGTTGTCTTGAGATTTAGTCATTCTTCAACCCTCTCGTGGTGCCGCACTAAAATGAAGCTGCATATTACCCTTAGCTATAGGCCAGTTGGCTGAAACGGGGGTCTATTGGACCTGGCTTTCCTGCACCCGAGGGGATTAGTAACAAGTTTTCTAAACATTATGCCATGTATAATTTGATGCTAATATACAAATTTGATTAAAATCACCAATTTTGCAACTACGATAATAAATATACGACTTCACTTATTTTTATAAATCTTTAAACACCACAAAATCTCAAAATACATTTCCTCAAAATGTTATTTTTCCAAATCTGAAAATTTTTAAAATTAATATTTTATGACTGAGCATTCATGTCATAAAGAATCGAAAGGAAAAGATAAATATTTACCATACACTTCTGCCATCACAACATCCTTGAAAACAAATCCCTTTTTCGTATACTTAATTGTGAAAAAGTGCCTTGTATTTTCTGAAAGTGAATTAGATGAATTTTTCCCATCGCTTCCATAGGGAGACATCTGTAAAAATGGAAATGAGAAATATTTATGAAAAAATGCTGAATAAATAAATATTTTATGAATAAATAATTATATTTTTGCTATTTCAATCCAACTTATTTTTTTTTAAATAATTATTCGAAGTAAAGTTGTTATATGTATGATGTAAAAGTTTTAGATCCGTAATATGCATGGTCCATAATAAAAGTAAATTGTTTTATAACGCTAATTTTTATTAAATACTCATATTTTTATGTAATTCAAGTTACAAAAATTAAATATTTAATGATGAAATTAAAAAAAATTGAATTTAAAATAAAATACCATAAAATACTAATAAAATACCATACTACAATAAACAATATGCTACAAAACTAATAAAATATACTATCATACTACAATACTACTAAAATATACTACCATACTAATAAAATACCATACAATAAAATGCCCTTTACTATTTTCCTGCATTTACAGATATTTTATCGATTTAAAGTGATTCGATGGTTTTTGACCTATTCAACAGTTTAATTGTTAGAATTATGTATTCTCAAAAACGAAAAAAAGCAAAAATTAGGTCAAATAACATTTTCACAAGCCACACCTATACTAGTTTATAAATAGTTAAGAAAAGAGGTTAGCAAAAATGCAGACCATGTAGCATATATAACGTGCGGCATAATGATTTCTTTCCGTGGATATTTGATTTTATTTACATACCTAATTAATTAAAATTTTACGTATTGTCATATAATTGCAATAAATACTTAATATTTGTAGGAAATTTAATGAATTTTGGGTTGCATTCATAACATTGCTCTTTCTTATTATAGTCAACGGACATGGAAACAAATTCATATAATTTTATAGAATTAAACTAGATAATTTCCTTATGTTTTTACTGATTTCTACTGAGCATGCTTTCAAAATACTATTGAAAAACAGTATGATTTATTCAGCATTATATGAAAATATTATACCATAAATATTTAATAAATTGTGTTATTAAAAAAAAATATTTGGAACTTCTCTGAATGCACCTCTGAACATACTTTTGAAAATGTGATATTTATGTAGAACACACCTTGTAATAAATTATCAAAATTAAATTTTAGATTCAAACACTTATCATCATCAGTAGCATAACAGCCCATTCCTGTGGGTGACAAGGATCCTCAATTATTAACCCCTAATAGAGCAAATTTCTTCTCAACTGCGTCTATCCATCGCAACTTGGGTCGTCCTCTTCCTCTTTGTCCCTGTGGCTCTACCGAAACGAGCCTTTTAAAGGATTTAAATCATTCATTCTAAATACATGAGCAGCCCAGTGTAATCTATTGATCTTTATAAATTTTATAACATATGGGTCTTTATGGCGTTTATAAATTTCTGCGTTGTACCGTCTTCTCCGACAATAACTTTCCCTAACGCCTCCAAGAATAGCCTTTAAAATCTTCCGCTCCAATATACCCAAATGGGCTTCATGAGATCTTGCCAAAGTCCAAGTTTCAGAGTCATTGACCAAAATAGGTCTACGGGTTTTATATAACAAGAATTTAGGTTTTCTGCTTATGAACTGTGATTTAAACATATTTATTAACCCGAAAAATGCCTTATTGGAAGACACATTTCTGTTTATTTCAGACATTATTGAAGACACATATCTGTTTATACTATTGACATTTAATTTCTGATCCTAAGTATTTAAAAATAAGTACAGATTCAAAAGTGTAAGTGCCTAAGGTAATATTAAGTGTATCCTGAGAAAAACATGCATTAAAAAATGTATTTTTTATGAACATGACGAAGGTCTTATGTCTTGATATGCATTCCATCATCATGAAATGGTTATCTCGTATCATAAGAATTCGTTTACTATTCCATGACATGATCATATTATATAACAGGTGTGGTAGAACATCAAGATATAACCAGTTCAACCCTTTTCTATAAAAATGGCATAATTACACCACGTTATTTTGGCAGACACTATAAATAATTTTTAATTACACACTAACAGTTTTAAAACCTTATTTTAGAATGTGCCGACCACACTTCATTACTGTTTCAGACATCATTCGGCGATCTAATAAACTATGAATCAGACCGATGCCGCCATGATGAGCGAAAAGATTCTACACGGAACGAAGCGATTCATTTTGCACCAAGGGCAGTCGGTATCGATTGAATGCTTGGAAATTTGCTGAAAGATAATGATACGCGTAAACCTGAGCCTCATTAAATTATACCGCCTCAGAATAGAAAGATGTATTTTGTTAAAATCAATACGGCCAGCACAGTTTGATGGTTAGGTTTTCATTTGCAGACCTAGCTGTGATGAGATCTTTAAATATTATATTTTTTTCCAAGGGATGTGGCAAGATTTATAGATTCAATCAACTAAAGCATTACAGAACCAAAATGATTTTTTTTATTTGGTGTCATCAATTGCATGTTCTATTATGATAAGTGTGAATCGATTAAGAATCTATAGTCAAAAACGGGGAGGATTTGCATGTAAATTACGTTATCGATTTCAAATAATCATTGATATTTTAAGGGAATTTATCTTGTTCAAAAAAAATGTTAGTTTTCAAGGGAGAAGGAGCCTAATGACCGAGTGGCTAGAGATCTGGTGCTCGGTAGCACAGGTTTCTGGTTCGAATCCAGGTGGTTCTATGGATGTTTGTAGTGGTTCGAATCCACTTTAAAGCCGTAGGTCTCGGTCTACTATGACTGTAAAGCGTTGGGCTGACAATCCTATCCCGTTGAAAGAAGAACATCTCTTAAGTGCCAACTGGCAGACGGTCTTTGTCCACCATGCGGACGTTAACAACATTGATGTTGATAATTAATCTTATTTATTTTTATAATAATAAAAATATAATTAATATAATAAAAAAATAAATCAGTTAGATGATGCATTATCAAAACTTAGTTTTAGGTCTTATGTTATGAGATATATTCCAACAGCATGAAATGGTTAACTTGTATCATAAGAAAATTCGTATACTATTCCATGACGTGATCCTATTACATAATTAACTTAACAGCTGCCATATACATCAAGAGATACCCAGTTCTACCCTTTTCTATAAAAATGGCATAATTACACCACGTTACTTCGGCAGACACTATAAATAATTTTAATCACACACTAACAGTTTTAAAACCTTATTTTAGAATGTGCCGACCACACTTCATTACTGTTTCAGACATCATTCAGCAATCTAATAAACTATGAATCAGACCGATGCCGCCATGATGAGCAAAAAGATTCTATACGGCACGAGGCGATTCATTTTGCACCAAGGTGCAGTCGGTATTGATTGAATATTCGGAAATTTGCTGAAAGATAATGATACGCATAAACCTGAGCGACATTAAATTATACCGCCTCAGAATAGAAAGCGGCAAGGTTGTTAAAATCAATACGGCCAGCACAGTTTGATGGTGAGGGATTTCATTTGCAGATCTAGCTGTGTTCAGATCTCCAGTATTATTTAATTTTTTTTCCAGATTTTTAAAATTAAAGGATTATAGAACCAAAATGAATTCTTTATGTGGTGCCATCAAATTACGTTCTATTCCGATAATAAGTGTGAATCGATTAAGAATCGATAGTCAAAAATGCAAGGATTTGCATATAAATTAAAATATCAATTTCAAATAATCAGTTGCTATTTTAAGGGGGATTAATCTTGTTCAAAAGACAATGTTAGTTTTCAAGGTAGAAGAGAATTTATGACCGGGTGGCTAGAGCTCTGGTGCTCGGTAGCACAGGTTTCTGGATCGAATCCAGGTGGGGCCATGGATGTTTGTATTGGTTCGGAATTTTCTTTAAGCCGTGAATCCTGGTCTAATATGACTGTAAAGCGTTAGGAGTAGGGCTGATAACTCTATCCGTAAAAGAAAACATCTGCCTAGAAATCTGGCCAATAGGCAGACGGCCTTGGCCCACCAACGATGATTATAATTAATATTAATCTTGTATATTTTTATAATTATAATAATAAATATTTATTTAGTTTTATTATAAGCTAAATTTTGATAAATTATCAAAAATAATTTTTAGTTCTTATGTCGTCAGATGTATTCCAACATCATGCAATGTATGCGAATTTTCTTATGATACAAGTTAACCAATTCCATGACGTGATCGTATTGCATAATTAACTTCACAGCTGCCGTATACATCAAGAGATACCCGAATCTACCCTTTTCTATAAAAATAATATAATTACACCACGTTATTTCCGGACAGACAGTATAAATAATGTTTAATTACACACTAACAGTTTTAAAACCTTATTTCAGAATGTCCCAACCACACTTCATTACTGTTCCATCATTCGGCGATCTAATAAACTACGAATCAGACCAATGCCGCCGTGATGAGCGAAAAGATTCCGCACGGCACGAAGCGATTCATTTTGCACCAAGGGCATCGATTAAATAGTCGGAAATTTGCTGAAAGATAATGATGCGCATAAACCTGAGCCTTCATTAAATTATGCCGCCTCAGAATAGAAAGAGGCAAAGGCTTTTAAAATCAATACGGCCAGCACAGTTTAATGGTTGGGTTTTCATTTGCAGATCTACCTGTGATCAGGTCGAGTATTATTTTATTTTTCTCATAGGAGTTTGGGGTGCTAAGATTTAAAGATTCAATCAACTAAAGCATTATAGAACCAAAATGATTTTTTTTTTGGAGTCATCAACTACATGTTCTATTACGATGGTAAGAAAAAAAAAAAGATTGGTCAAAAATGGTAAGGTTTTTTGTTGTAAATTACGCTTTTTGATTTTAAATAATTAGTTGCTATTTTAAGAGAAAATGTCTTTTCAACATAAAATGTTAGTTTCAAAGTACTGGTTTGTCGCTCTACGGTCATTTTGTGCACACTCTGGATTAAGTAGGCCGGGACCTATAGTTTAACGTGGATTCCAAACCACTACTACACCACACCATATCACTGTGCCGAGAGCCGAGCCTTTACAGTTTGGGAATGATGTGGGAGAGAATAAGTCTGATCGGGTTCTGTTGCACTCTACGATCATATGAGACCGGGACTTACAACTTAATGTGGATTCAAAACGACTACAAACATCCATGGCACCGCCAGGATTCAAACCCGAAACCTGTCGTACTGTACCCCACAGCACTAGTAACTGCTATTATAAAATATAAAATAAATATAATTAAAATAAGTTAAAAATAATTAAAAAATAAATAAGATTATAAAAGATAATTACTTTAAGATTAATTATAATAGGTTAAGATTATATTATCTATTTTTATAATAATTATAAAATAATATAATTAATACAATAAAGTAATTAAGTTAAATTTTGAGAAATTATCAAATAAAAGTTTTAGGTCGTATTTCGCGAGATATATTCCAACAACATGAAATGGTTAACTTGTATCATAAGTAAATTCATATACTATTCCATGACATTTAGCCATTAACTTCACGTCGTATACATCAAGAAATACCCGATTCTACCCCTTTTCTATAAAAATGGCATAATTAGACTGCGTCATTTCCGACAGACAGTATAAATAATTTTTAATTACACACTAACAGTTTTAAAACCTTATTTCAGAATGTTCCAAACCACACTTCATTACCGTTCCAGACATCATTCGGCGATCTAATAAACTACGAATCGGACCGATGCCGCTGTGATGAGCGAAAAGATTCCACACGGCACGAAGAGTTTCATTCTGCACCAAAGGAAGTCGGTATCGATTGAATACTCGGAAATGTGGTGAAAGATAATGGCACGCATAGACCGGAGCCTCCTTAAATTAACCGCCTCAGAATAGAAAGAGGTAAGGTTGTTAAAACCAATACGGCCAGCACAGTTGAATGGTTAGATTTTCATATGCAAATCTAGTCAATAATCTTAAATATTATAGAACCAAAATGAACTTTTCCTTATTTGGTGTAATCAGTTGCATGTTCTATAACGATAATAAATGTGAATCGATTAAGAATCGATAGTCGAAAATGGTAATGTAAATTCCGTTATCGATTTCAAATAATCATTCGAAATTTTAAGGGAATATATTTTGTTCAAAAAGGTGCCTGATAGCCGAGTGGCTAACGCTCTGGTGCTCGGTACCACAGGTTTCGGGTTCGAGTCCCGGCGATGGCATGGATAATTGTAGTGGTTCGAATCCACTTTAAACCGTAGGTCCCGGTCTGACAGGATCGTAGAGCGTTCAAGGGGTATTGTTACTCTGCGTCTTGTAGCTTATCTTCAAGCTTCACGCACCTCCTGGGTAGTGCTAAATGAGTAACGCCGGTGTAGCACTTGCCTTAAGGCATCGAAGACAACTGTCGAAGTGTTTGCCAGCTGCATGAGAACAAAAAAAAAAAATTCTTTTTCGACATAAAATGTTAGTTTTCAAAGGTTTGGCTTGTTGCGCTACGGTCATTTTGTGCACACTTTGGGTTAATTAGGTTGGGATCTACAGTTTAACGTCGATTCCGAACCACTACTACTACACCACATCACTGTGTCTAGAGCTGAGTTGCCCTTTACAGTTTAGGAATGATGTGGGTGAGAAGTTGGATTGGGCTCTGTGAAGCGCCCCGATCCTATGAGACGGTGGACTTACGCCTTAAAGTGGATTCCGAATCTACAAACTTGCATGGCACCTCCGGTATTCGAACTCGAAACCTGCAGTACTGGGCACCAGAGAGCTAGCTACTCGCCCCCTTAGGTTCTCATAAAATAAAATAAATATAAAATAAGTTAAAAATTATTAAATATATAAGATTATATTATAAAAGATAATAAAATTAAGATTAATTATAATAAGATTAATTGCATTACCTATTTTTATAATTATAAAATAATATAATTAATAACATAATAATTAAGTTAAATTTTTATAAGTTATCAAAAATAAGTTTTAGGTCTTATGTCGTCAGATACATTCCAACATCATAAAATGATTAATTTGTATCAAAATAAAATTCATATACTATTCCATGACGTTTAGCCATCAACTTCACGTCGTATACATCAAGAAATACCCGATTCTACCCCTTTTCTATAAAAATGGCATAATTACACCACGTTATTTCCGACAGACACCATCAATAATTTTTAATTACACAGTAACAGTTTTAAAACCTTATTTTAGAATGTGCCGACCACACTTCATTACTGTTTCAGACATTCGGCGATCTAATAAACTACGAATCAGACCGATGCCGCCATGATGAGCGAAAAGATTCTACACGCCACGAAGCGATTCATTTTGCACCAAGGGCAGTCGGTATCGATTGAATACATGCTGAAAGATAATGATACGCATAAACCTGAGCCTCATTAAATTATACCGCCTCAGAATAGAAAGAGGCAAGGTTGTTAAAATCAATACAGTTTAATGGTTAAGTTTTCATTTGCAGACCTAGTTGTGATCAGATCTTAAGTATTTTATCGCAATTCCTAAGGAGAAAAATATGATTTAAAGATTCAATATCAACTAAAGCCTTATAGAGCCAAAATGAATTTTTCTTATTTCGTGTCATCAATGTTCTTTTATGATAATAAGCATGAATCGATAGTCGAAAGTTGTTAGGATTTGTACATAAATTACGTTACCGATTTTAGGTAATCAGTTGATATTTTAAGGGAATTGAAGAAAATCTTGTACAACAGAATTTGTTTTTTTACAAATATGTGAAAAGGTAATTCATCAAATAGAGCATTTAGGCCAAAAAAATTTGACTTTGCGAAAAAGTAAACAATATTCAAATTTCTCGATTAAGTTTTATTTGTACTAGTTTTATTCCCACACTAGGGTAAATATCAATAATAATCATCATCATCAGAGGCGCAACACCCCCATAGTGAGCCAAGGCTGTCTACCTACTGGGGAGATTTCGAGAAAGAAGACGTGTTTCTTTTTACGAGTTTGTCCGAGCTAACCTACGGTTTAAAGTGGATTCCGAACCACTACAAACATCCATGACACCGCCGGTACTCGAACCCGAAACCTGTGGTACCGAACGCTAGTCACTTGTCCATTAGACCTTTAGGGTAAATATGTTTAGTAAAAGTGATTAATCAAATGTTTAAATCATTTTATTATTTTGTTTTCTTAGTCGCCATTGTCAATTACCATCAAACATTTCAAGGCTAATCAAAAGCTATATTTTATATTAAATGTCTTTTTAGGAACAATTTTACTTAATTTATGCCCTTGTACAATGTTTGCTTTAAAACTAAAGATATTTACTTCCTTTTAAAAAAATTCATTTAAAAACAATTTCTCACAGAAATTTATTTAGGTAATATATGCAGTAAAATGATAAATTTCCGAATATTAAATTACTAAAGATTTTCATAGTTTGGTTTAGTTTGTCGCTCTACGATCATTTTGTGCAGACTGTAGGTTAATTAGACCGGGACCTACAGTTTAATGTGGATTCCCAACAACTAAAAATCTTCATGCCACCGTCAGGATTCAACCAGAATCCCGTAGTGCCGAAGACCACAACGCTAGTCAGTTGACCATCAGGTCACCTCATCCCGAGAGAAAATATATTTAGCTCAGCCCTGCGTATAAGTTGGCCTGCAGACTCTCACCGGAGAGAAAGTATATTGCACACATCCAGAGCATCTCAGTATCGGAATTTCGGCTTATAATTATAGATTCGGGAAAGATTCTACTTTTATGCTTTTAAATGTGTTAAATATTGTTTGTGTGTTGTGCGTGTTTCAATAAAGCTGCGAGTTCTCAAACTTGTCTCTCAAGTCTCAAGCCAACTACACCCAGTTACAATCCAGTTGCACAACCTGTACACTATAATGTATTCTTAATAAAATAAGCTATATAATTTTAAAATAAATTTTAGGACACTAAATATACTATTCCGAAGTACATGATATAATTAAATATATAAATTATACCACAAAAAAATTCATGTCACAAGTATAATCAAAGAAATATATGCAACCTTTTTTTCTTTAATCATATCAACAGCCTAAATCTTATTCCATGTATAATAAAAAAGATAATCGTTGGAATCAAAATGTAATACGGAATAAAAGGAAAAGAAAAAAAAAGGGAATGAAATAAATGCAACATTAGTATTTGTGATAAAAGAAAATCAATAAATTTACAAAGACGAGCTCGAATGAAGTTTCCGAAATCTATTAGAAAAATCCAATTCAAAAGCGGAATTCGACTCCAGGTACTAGATGAAAAGCCATGCAATTTATTTCAGTTTCCCATAGCAACAAGTTACAGTTCGATATTCCCCACGACTTTCGCGCCAAAGATCTTGGCGTCGAATTCAAATGCTGTGCCTAATGTAATAATGGATCTCAAAAGTGAACCTGGATGGATAAAATCAAAAGAAAACTGCTTTAAATCGCTTCAATACCATAGTAACAAATCTTTTCTTTTTGGGTTTTTGTTTTATTGATATTATACGTTTGTTTTAAGTAATCGAATCGCTCAATATAATTCTTTATCGATCAATTTTAAATTTCCTGTTTATCTTAATTCTTATATTGGATATTACAACGCGTTGCAGGTGCAATAGGTAGAATAAAAGATCACGAAACTTGATTAGAAAAATAAACATCACGTGTCTGAAAAACAGACGATTCCTGAGAAATAATTTTCTATTATGTTCTTAAAGAATTTATATTTATTTTATTTTTTTTTAGAATTTAATTTATTTCATTTTTTATCACTTATAATTTATTATAAGTGAAAAATAAAAAATTATTAAATTATATTCCAATATTACTTTTTTTATTTTATCAGTTATTTTTTTATTTTAATTTGCTTTATCGTCTATTTTAACCAATTTATTTTTAAGACTTCGAATTTTAGTTGCAGAAAATGAAAGTAAATAGGTGGTTAGGTGTTGAATAATTTGGATAATTCTTGATGTAAAGTACAGTTTGATTTGATGCATTTGATTCCTTGTTGCCAAAATAAAACAAAAAGAATAAAAAGAAAATAAATGATCTTGGCAGCAAAGGATCAAACACATCAAAAAACAAACTGTACTCAACATAGTAAAGTAGTAGTAAGGAATAAAAACTTAAGATAATTTATTTTATTCTTTGTTTTGTCTTAAGCTTTTATTCCTTTCTACTGAGTACAATTTGATTTGAAGTGCTTGATCTTTTGTTGCCAAAACAAAAAATAAAAATGAAATTAATTATTTTATCTTAAGTTTTGTTTTCACTATTTTCATTTCTAACCGATTTTCATTTTATACATCGTATTATGCAACACTATATTTTTATCATTAGAATTGAGAGTCCCATTTTTCAGAATAAATTGACATTTTTATTTAAATTTTTGTTGCAAATGCCAGCAGATTGATTAGATTGAAATGTTTATCACATTACGTCTGGTCAATCAATCGATATTGCTGAGCCAGAATGAAAGAACATAAGTGATTTATAATTGAAAATTAGGAAAGTCCATCGCATTAATTAAAACCCATAAATTTTTAAATTAGTAGAAAGAAACGCTAGAATTTAAAAAAAAAAGAATAAAGCAATTGCTTTTTGTTAAGAGTGTTTAGCTCAATTCGCTACAAAACCATCTGCTCAGAGTAAGTTAAAAAATCATGTTTAAGAGATATAAAGGTGCAATGACAGCATACAGGTGCTAAACAAAAGTCTTTTGAATTTCAGCAACAAAATAAAAAACTTTCATGAACAATGGGAAAATGGGATTTCGAAACATTGTATTAAGAAAGAATTTTTAATTTTTATTTCATGCTAATCAATGTATGATAGCATAAAAAAATAAATGCACAACAAACTAAAAATAAAGTAAAATTCTCAATTTTGAAAATAGAATTTAATGTTAACGTCCTTCCAAGAGCATTAGCAGACTTTAGTTAATTTATTTTATTGTTCCTATACATATAGGTAATATACTATAGTATTACTATACATATAGATAATATACTATAGTATTACTATACATATGGATAATATACTGTAGTATTACTATATATATGGATAATATAATTGAATAATTTTAACAGGTGCAATTAATTAAAATTAAATTATATCCAACATATATTCCCATGATCTATCAGTAAAAAGTAAAAATAAATACGTTAATTATTCTATTTCCACATACTTAGCTAATACCTAAAAATAAATAAACAATACAAATTTATTTTATTAAGAAATACTAAACTTTTTTTAATATTTTTATACTATACTAAATTAAACATTTTTTATTCTGTCATAAAACGCGCTTTATATTGGAGAAATGTGGGATGTAATATTTTGAAAATTTTAAATAGTGTATAAAAGTCTTATTACTTCGTTATTAAATTTTTACTGCAACATAATATCCAATCATCCATAACAAAGAGACAGATGCATTCTTCCTTGTGATGAAAACTCAAAGAAAAAGAAAATCCGGAGAATAAAAGATAAGCCACATTTAATTGAAATTCCAAAGAATACTTTTCTTAAGCTTGAGTAAATCAAAAGAAAACGTCAAAGAAATCATCCATGAGTTTTATGGGTTTTAAAATTCTACAACACAAGGATATTTGTTAAGGAATATTAAAACCAAACCATGCTAGTATGCATAACAGTTTAGAAGTAGGATACAATAAAAAGTTAGAAACGATAAATAATTTTATATCTCAATCATTGCTCAGTAGTAGTATGTGTTTGATAGAGGAAGAGAGTTCAAATACCATTGACGGTATCCAATCACTTTGAACGAATCAATACAATCACGTTCTCCGAATTAATAATTAAGATTTACTTACAGATTCAATTAAAATGGTATCCGCATCTCCTTTTACACCAACTATTGTTTTCATCGACATAATGCTACGCAGTCCAAGGTTTGCAACAGTCTCTGAAGTTCCATTGTTAGTTTCTAAGATGTGAAGCTGAAAGAGAAATTGGACATTTTTTAATGGATCGGACATCTTTAAATAGTACGCACGTATTTTGGAAGGATATATTAAAATAGCCTTTGTATAGCGACACATAATACATTTTTTTTTTAATTTAACACTATTCAACATGACGGATGAAAGAAATATTAAAATTAATTCGAAACTTATTTGCTGCATTAAATTTATCAATACCCAATAATAAAAAACAAAATTAAATATCTGTATTCTTATTAAACGGAATGTTTTTACCCCACTTGGCAGACTGCAACATCTAGACCAAGTCCAAGAACCCGTGTGGTCTCATGGAAGGAGAGAAAGCGGTGGGACTGCTTCTGTTGTGCAGTGTGACTTAACTCCGAGGCGCTGAAGAAGGAGGATAGTGCCTTCAGGGAAGACATTAAGGGGAGCTATCCCGCATGTGTGTATCAAATGGGAGAAAAACTCCGGAAAATTCCACCAGGAAGTCCGACTTACGAGGCAAGATGTTGAACATCCCAAACGCAATCGATTTTCCTTGTTTTCTGAAACAGTGTCTGCAACAAAGTCGCCAGCGGATTGAAGCTCCGCCCTAATGCTCACCAGCGACCCGTATTGCCATTGAACCAAGAGTCATGCTTGTATTATTTAAGGAAACTAAGCAATAACAGGTGATAACCCATAGTTCGAAATAAATAAGAAAATATTTACAAAGTAAAATTCTTTTGGAATATTTTTGTCAAAATTTTTTGTCCTTGTTAAAGATAATTTAACATGTCCTATATTCAGCGATTCTGTAGCAATCTGAAGACAATTATATAAACTGTGCTAAACTATTAGCTTTATTATATTAACATTTATTATAAATATGTAATTCATTTTATCCTATCTGTCCCGCATTTGCGTATCATATGGAAGAAAACTTCCATCAGGTAGTCTTACTCACGAGACAAGAGGCTGAATATCCCAAACGCCGTCGGAGTCTCCTCGTTTTTTGAAACAGTGTCTACAACAAAACCGCCAGCGGATTGAACATCCGCCTAATGCTCACCAGTGGCGCTCGTTGCCACTGATCCACGAGTCGGGCACATAATATATAGCATTGCTTAATAAAGTTTGGATCGTTAAATCATTACTCGAAGTATGCAAAACGGCTTCCATTAAATCATTACTCTAAAAATATGCAAAAATGGCTTATAAAATGTCATGGCAAAGTAATGAGAATCGTTATGCCTTACGTAAGAATTTTTTATTCTTCAATAACACTTCATACGTCATTGTTCACATAGTTTTCAATAACACTTCATACGTCATTGTTCACATAGTTTTCAATAACACTTCGTACGTCATTGTTCACATAGTTTTCAATAACACTTCGTACGTCATTGTTCACATAGTTTTCAATAACACTTCATACGTCATTGTTCACATAGTTTTCAATAACACTTCATACGTCATTGCTCACATAGTTTTCAATAACACTTCGTACGTCATTGCTCACATAGTTTTCAATAACACTTCATACGTCATTGTTCACATAGTTTTCAATAACACTTCATACGTCATTGTTCACGCTAATTTTTACACAAACATAAGTTTTTCATTTAATTATTATCAAAATATAATAAAATGCAGTCAAAGATAAAATTGATTAAAAATTATTTTTCCTTCACTTTCTATAAAAAAACCCTGAAGATGTTCAATATTTTAATTAAGCCTAATTACTCTTAAGTTTTAATCTTATGAAAGCTTTTATTAACCAATAAGAAATTTTCTATAAAATACTTTAAGAAATTAGAGAAACAAGATTTGAAGATTAAAATTATGAGCCAGCGAAATGAGATTATAAGATTCGATAATGCCTAAGATAATATTATGCATAAACAGGATTAAATTATTATTATTTCTTTTTTTAGACTAAGTCTTAGTAATAGGTTTAGAAGATCTTTAATTAAATTTTCTGAGCAACAATAAATATCGAACGTTAAATACACAAATTAAATATATCTTTTTTTCGCGATGATAGAATTTTATATTCCCAGCTTATTTTACTGTTTCATATTTAAATCTGTAAAATTAATTAAATCTATAAAAACATTGTATAAATATATAATTTTTTTCCTTATATGCAAGGTGATAATTAAAGTCCCACTTTTAAAATGCTGTAAAAAAAAAAAAAAAAAAGAACTATTTGTCCCAATGAGTTCAAATTTGAACTGAAGATACATACTTGAAGAAGAGGGAAACAGCATGCCATCAAAAAAAAAGTTCCACCAATTTTTTCCATCCAATTTGGTATGACCTTGTAGTTGTGGATGGGCTTTCCACTGACAGTGTCACAACTGTTGAATAACTTGAAAGTCCTTTGTCCATCAAAAAAATGAAACAATCAAGCACATTGAACACTACAGTTGGTTTAATGGGCAACTCATGCCAAATACGTTGTAATTTCAATTCCAAATCTCCCTGAGGCCGAATTCACTTTCTTTATGCCGCTAACAGCTCCATCTATTAATACACTTTGGAACTGTTTTTGATGCTGTACCGTTTCCCCCTTCTTCAAGTATCTTCAGTTCAAATTTGAATTCATTGTGAAGAGTGATTCATTTTTTTCAGCATTTGTGAAGTGCGACTTTAATTTTAATCACCCTGTATATATATATATATGGTACTTATTTCAAATAATTTCATTGCATTAATTCATATATTGCATTATAACATACTGGTTAACTGACTTATAACTTATTATATATTATTAAACTAGTAACACCAATCAGTAACAATGAAACAAAGTGAGAATATTTAGTTCAATTCTTTTAATTTAAATTGACATCGATCTATTTATTATACTACAAAAATTATAGTAAATAGAAAACATCTTGATTGTATTAAAAACACCAGCGGATTTTTTTTTACAAAAATAATTTTTAAACTCTTTAAATGAGAAATAATTACACGAGGAATAGGTTGTATTTTTTGAGCTATTTTATTTCAAAGCAGTGTAAGTCAATTTATTTATGTGTGATAATAAATTCGTTAGTTAATCGCAATGCAAACGATATTCTTTACAACTTTAAATAAGAATATCGTTTGAGCAATTATTCTTTAACGCAAACGATATTCGTATTAAAAATTAAGAATGTCGTTTGCGTTGCGATTAACGAACGAATTAAAAAAATATAAACAATTTAAGTATATGGTATCCTGTGTTATAATATGAATAAATTTCTCTAGATCAAAAGAATTCTTTAAATTGTCATTTAAAGAACGAGTACTAATGGATAAATAAATTACGAAAAACTTATTTTTTTTCATTCAAAATCCGGAATTTATCACTCAGCACTCTAAATAAAATTAATTTTTTGAATTCCTGCAATTTAAAAGCTTTTTTTTTTCCCAACAAAATATTCTGTCAAGGTTTTTTTTTTTTTTTTTTGTAATGTTTTCATTACTTGTGCGATTTATTTTTAACGGTCGGAAATAAATCTCTAATCTCTCGGGGATCACGCCCCTCAGTATGAGAACCACTGCCGCATGAAATAGTGAAACATGAAAGAGGAAGGAATGCTGGCAAATTGCCAGTATTCTACAAGCTTGTTGTGCCGACTTTTCTTTTTTTGTTCGCCTTTTTTCCCCCAATGAAATAAGTAATCGATCCCTTGTGGGAATTCAACTTAAAAAGCAATGGGAGAATTAGAGGTATAAAAAATTATCAAATTATAATTTGCATCTCTTTATCCCCATTTAATGTTTCTTTTTCTTTGTACCTTGCATGATAAAGATCTTGAGCGAATATGGTTTATCGTATCTAAGGCTATTTTCGAATTAAAACATGCTCATTATCCTATGTGCTTATGTGTTTTTAGAATCGTGTGTTTTGTTTTTTTTTTGCTTAGAATCGTGTGCTTATGTGTTTTTAGAATCGTGTGCTTATGTGTTTTTAGAATCGTGTGCTTATGTGTTTTTAGAATCGTGTGCTTATGTGTTTTTAGAATCGTTTGCTTATGTGTTTTTAGAATCGTTTGTGTTTTTAGAATCTTATGTGTTTTTAGAATCGTGTGCTTATGTGTTTTTAGAATCGTGTGCTTATGTGTTTTTAGAATCGTGTGTGCTTATGTGTTTTTAGAATCGTGTGCTTATGTATTTTTAGAATCGTGTGCTTATGTATTTTTAGAATCGTGTGCTTATGTATTTTTATGAGAATCGTGTGCTTATGTATTTTTAGAATCATGTGCTTATGTATTTTTAGAATCATATGCTTATGTATTTTTAGAATCATGTGCTTATGTATTTTTAGAATCATGTGTTTATTTTCTATCTTTATTTAATTACATTATTATGCTAATTATTGACTAACAAATATTTATCCAAAATATTTATGACATAAAATCTAATATTTTCTGACAAATATTTAAAATCATATTAAAAGATTTTTTTAAATTCTTATAAATTCACTAAACTAAATTACTTTTTGCAATGCCTTTCATCACATATCCATTTTCAAAATGGTTTCAAAATTCACATTAAAATTAGAAATCCATCATTATGAGTACATAACACAAAATAAAAGCATCTTCAAAAATTAAATTTATTAGAAGTTTTAATGATGTTTACATTTACGAACAGTTGATAAATCATTTAAGATACTTTCCTTTAAAAAATGAGACTTACGGTTGAATTCTGCCCATCTAGAAGAGCTATGGCAATTTGAATTTCTTTTTTACTGGTGAAATATCCTGACGCTATACCCCTATAGGAGAAGAAATGATTACAGCTAAGTAATTTTATAAATAATAACAAATTCTAAATATGTCATAATACTGTTTCATAAAGCATTATTTCTTAAAATTTAAAAACAATTATAAGCTACAGAATAATACAATAATGTTGCATTTTATTAAATTTCTCACGCTATCTAGGATAAATATAAGAAAATTTATTAAAGAAAAATAATACGCCTTAAGAGGCTGGACGTATAAAAGAAATAATAGATAATGCATTGTAATCTGAAACTAAACAATACATAATATCTTTTGCATCTAATTATTTATCCATTATTTTTTTAAAACTAATTACGGTGGAAGTTGATTTTATTAATTTATTTTTCCGACTTGATTAATTTTTATATTCTTTTTTAAAAATTTTTAAAATACTAATAATACAAATAATTTAATAATATTAAGATGGATTTTTTTGTTATCCTTTTTAAACCACGCAAGAATTCCAAAACTGGTACGTCCATTGCCAAATAATGCGCTATATAATTCTACGTTCGAATATCAGAATTCCGATTAACCTAATCAAAATTTTCTTTTATTATATTATTATATAGTGAAACCACTGCTCAAAGCTATATATTTCAATTATATATGCAAAATAAAAAATCTAATATAATATCGCTTTGCTTTTTTTTTTTTTATAAAATATGATTAAAATTACAAAACAATCTCCAAGATCAAATATTATTGATATACAAATATTATTGATATAATTAAAAATAAAATTTAATCATGAAATAAAAATTCGATGTCGAATTTTCTTAAATAAAAAATAATACGAGACAAGTGTTTTCTCGGGTTATCCATTGGTATAAATCATTCTCTTATTTCAAGTAATGATATAGAAAGTATCAACGGGATACTTTAATAAGTACCTTTTAAAAAAATCAACTTTGTTCCCCCAATTGAAAGATTAAGTTACAGTTGTTAGCGGTTTTTTTTTTTTTTTGAAGGAGTGCAGTATAATTACAAAGCATTGTGGTTCTCACTTTACTTTTTCACCCTACTCAAAAGAAATTGCTGCCAACTCTTTATGTGCTTATTTTAAATGAACTAAGTCATACGCCAACTTTTATATTTCTTCTTTTATCAGCATACGAAAATAATTTAATTAAAAACATTTAGAATATTAGGCTCTACAATTTAGTGTTACTATTTGCAATCAATTTGCGTGTGTGCAAAAATTATACTTTTAAATCTTATTCAATACAATGAATGAATTGAGCTGTTTTTTTTTAAAGGTGTTTCTTTTTCAAAATAGGATGCAACCCCAGAAAAGGCATCTTGGTTGACGTATTTTTTTTGGAGCTATTTAGTCCCTGGGGGCTCCATCTCCGATGCGTCAGAGTAAACACAGTTGAAACAATGAAAATTGCCCAGAATATATTTACAAATATAATAAAATTAACTTACAATCATAAATAAATTAAAAACATTTAAAAATTAAGTTATTACTATGCGCTTACTTAATTACTTATTATGCGCTTAATTACAATTACGTTTTAAATCATAATTGAGAGAGTAAGAGTCAATCTCCTGGATTGCAGTATTTTCATGATTAATAAGCGCGTCAAAAAATTTAATAGACATGTGTTTAAGAAAATCTTTTCAAGTAGGATAGTTAATAGTTTTATAGGTATCAGAATTGCGCATAGATCATCTAGCAGAGGTAATTTGCAGGATAGTGATATTTTGTGATGTTTTAAGGGTTTTTAAGTTAAATTTAGCTGCATAGGACCAGATCGGGCAAGCGTACGTGAGAATTGGGCGAAGCATAGCAGTATACAAAAAATTTTGCTATCCCTGGTCATGGTAGAATTTCTATTTAGAAGTGGGTAGATTATTCTGAAGGCAATACGAAATTTAGTTTTGGTGTACAGAAAATGGAAAAAGCATCTACATCCACTTTCTTTTTGTTTTAAGATTCAACTTCATAGAAATAAAAACAGTAAAGATTCTCGTAACTGTAAACTCTTTAAGTTGCGATATTAGTTTAAGGCTTACATAAAAAAAAATTTACGTATGTCAGAGGCTTTGCATTCTAAGAAACAATAGGCACTACAAAAAACAAATTGGTTATAATCTCCTGGAATGCAAATAGTATTTGCAACAAACGAATTGAGTTTACTAATATTCTTACTAACCACAACCAGGATACTATGCTTATTCAAGAAACTTTCTTAACCTCTAATAAAAATGTAATTTTGCTAACTATGACTGCAACTACCAACTAACGCTGTAACTTTAGGAGGTATTGCAATTTTTATCAAGCGTTCTCAGCCATATCATCAAGTTTTCAATCCTAATTTAAATTTTATAGAAACCCCAATTTCTCAAATCTTGATAATCACGATTCACTCATTATTGCCTCTATCTACATTTCACCTTCCTCAGATAATGCTTTATTTACTCTTCATTTCCATCATTTTTAAAAATCTCAGTATTTTTGTTATTGAAAATAATGTTTTACATCCTGAACAATTTGGCTTCAGAAAAATCTTTCTACCACACATCAACTACTGTGAACTATCGAATTTATTACAATATATTACAAAACAAATATTGCACGGGTGGGGTATTTCTTGATATTCAGATCACATTCGGCAGTGTTTGGATTGATATATTAATACATAAACTTATTATTCTCAACTTTCCTCCCCTCTTGATTCAATTTATTCACACCTATCTTACTCATAGAACTTTTACTGTTAAAGTAAACAAAACTGTACCATTAAGAATATTAAAGCTGGTACTCCACAAGGTAGGGAACTTTCACCTCTTCTTATCTCTGTTTTTATTGCTGATATTCCCAACTAATCCTAAACTCTTAACTGCTATCTCCGCTGATGATATTGTAATCCTTTGCAAAAATAAAAACACTAAATTCTTAGCTATCTACCTTATTAGTCACCTTAAAATTCTCAATAAATGGAAAATTTCTTTTTAAATGTAGATAAGGTTGAAGCTGTTCTCTTCTGTATTGGAAATAAATGTAAAAACCTGTGATTATGATCAACAATAATTTTTTACCCCTTGGAACAGTCAAACTAAATATTTAGGAGTTATTCTGAATCAGCATTTAACTTGGAAACATTTTCTGCACACCAAAATTAAATTTAGTATTGATTTCAGAAAACACTACCCACTTACAAATAGAAATTTTACCATGACGAAGGATAATAAAATTCTTTTATGCTTCTTCCCCCAATTCTCATATACACTTGCTCGGTCTGGTCCTATGCAGTAAAATCTAACTTAAAAACGCTTGAAACTTTACAAAATGTCACTATCCGCCAAATGACCTCTGGCAAATGGTTCATGCGCAATTCTGATATGTATATATATAAAGCTATTAGCATTCCTTCTTTAAAAAATTCTTAAACACATCTCTATTAAATTTTTTGACACGTTTGTTAATCATGAAAATACTGCAAATCAAGAGATTGACTCTTGCGTTCTCATTTAAAACGTCTGCGCAAAATGTAAATTTAATTTTTAAATATTTTTTTCTTTTTATTTGTTTATTATTTAAGTTAATTTTTATTATATTTGTAAAGATATTTTGGGCAATTTTCATTGTTTCAACTGTATTTACCCTGTCATATCTGACATGGAGCTCACAGGGGCTAAATAGCTACACAAGAATACGCCAATTAACCAATAACTCTAAAAAAAAGATCAATAATTATCCTTAAATAGAAATATAAAAATTTTCATAAATCTTTAAAAATATGCTAGTGTAATTATGGAGTTGAAGAAAATATTGTCGCTGATGAGCATATAATTACAGTACCCGTTTCTTTTAACTGTGACCATCAACAATCTGAAGTTGACTGTTACTCTCGTCAAAAGATTAATTACTGTAGTCTCATAACAAATTTGTAAAAGGATTGTGTACTTAGAATAAAAAGATGGGAAATAGGTTTAACTAATTTACTATACAATAATTATAGGAAAATATTTAAAAAGAGGAATGATAACATTTAAAAAGTGATTCTCAAACTACTATGTTCTGTTGGATTCTAAGGAACAGCGAATGGATTACTTGAAATTTTGTGCTAGTTGCGATTTTTGCCACACCCCATTTTAAGATTTTCTTATCTAAATAATGCTGGCTATACTTTAGATCTTCTATTTTAATAGGTAAGGTATTAAAAAATAGTAGGGTATAGGTAATATACTCTACTATTTTAATTATAGGATAAAATTAAATCATAATTAAAATTATTAATTAAGATGATATACTCTATTATTCTACGTATTTAAATGCCTATACACTACTTATAGTTAGTAGTATAGATATTTAAATAGGTTTTTAATTAATTTCTGTATTGATTCAAGTTAAAAGCATTTCGTTTCATGTTTAAATTAAATTGGAGATATATTCTTAATCTAATTGCCGGCAAAGGCTTCGTAAACAAAAAAACTCTAGTAACAAAGAACAATATATTAGATGTAACTACATTAAAAAACTAAATTTTCTCAACATAAAAATTTTAAAGTATTTATTAAAATAACCTTTTAATTATACAAATATTTAAAAAAAAACGTATGATATTAAAATACCTGGAATTTGTTAATTAATTTTCCATTAATATAACTTTCCATTAATAATAATTAATGAAATATATATAATTTTTAATGTATATATATTTCATTTCTTTTTTTTTTTCATATATTTGTTACAACATCACAACAAAAGGAGTCTAATCTATTATACGTCCCCTCCAAAATTTTTATTTACCATCACCATTTAAATTGAGTTTGAATCCTTTTATGGAACTCATTTAAAATATTCAACAGGTCAATTAACCAAAAGTCAAGATTCTAGTCAGAAACTCCAGTTTTTAATCCACAAAAGACTTTTCCCATTTCCCCCAGTCTCCCCCATACATTACTTGCTCCGGTTTTTGGACATGTTCCAACAAGAATTAATAGTAGTCTTAATTGCCTACCATTAACCTTTCTTTATACCACTTGCTTTTATACCTCAAGAACCAAGTCTCTTTTAATTTCTCACATGACCTACTGAATTCTTATTTTTCCTTATTATTACTGGATTCTTTACCTTGTTTTAAACAAGTAATATAAAAAAAAAAAATCTTTTAAGTCAATTCCTACTTAGGTCAACTAAGAAAAATTTTATTTTGGTTACTTTTTATTAAATAATTACAATTAATATAAATATGTATATACATATGATAGAATAACAATATTAAGTGGCATTTGAATAAAACGTCTACTTAAAGCAAAAATTTTCAAAAATTTATTGATTTTCGAAAGAATTGAACTAGCATTCTTCATGTGAAAAATTGCATTTTACCGATTGAGCTACTGCCCATTGATTTCAATTTTCACTACAAACTGCTAAAACTCTATTTAAAGTATTTTAACTTAATTAAATTTAATTACTGAATTAGCATTTGAAAAAAAGTGTATTAACATTCAGTGTGATCCACTGCAAGTTAAAAAAATGTATTTGAACTGAGTGGATGAATAAAAAAAGTATTTCATTAACGATCGAAAATTTGAATAAGATATATAAATATATATAGGGAGAGTGTGAACTAATAGTAGGAATTGAAAAAGAAAAAGTTTTCATTTCAAGTTGAAATTTTCCTCTCTTACATCCGGAGCCATCTATTGGTAGATACATACAACTTAAATCTAAAATAAACTAAAATCAATTAATTTAATTTAATTAATGCAGTTTTTTCAAATATTAATTCATTAACATCAAGTGTCATCCACTGCAAGTTCAAAAAAAAAAATGCATTTGAACTGGAGTGGATGAATAAAAAGTATTTCATTAACGATCGAAAATTTGAACAAGATATATATATATAGGGAGAGTGTGAACTAATAATAGGAATTGAAAAAGAATATTTTTTTAATGGGATTCTTTACCTTATTTTGAAAAGAAGGTTTCTGATGGGAAACCTACTTTTCTGCTTGAAAAGGAGGGGGGCGGAAGAAGGTAACAAAACAAAACTCACGTGACAATCAAAGGGTCCCCGAAGTGTCGCTCCCACGTCTTGCGGAGGTGATGAAAAGGTGCTTGGTGCGTTACCATGGCGACGCTATCGGCCCACGAGAGTGCGAGGGTGTCCGGGGTCCTCGTGACGTCACCGGAGAGATCAATCGACCCGTCGCTGCTCCCCCTGCTGAGAAAGTTCAAGGATATACAGTCACAAAGTGCTGATTCAGGCGCTTGCTGAGGTTTCAAAAATCATAAAAGAGACTTGATTGTTAGTTTGAAACGTATTATTTGATGTTTTATTTGCGATACTTTTTTTGAAGATATTGAATGGGAAATGTTTTGTTCCAACTTTGATATCGCAAAATAAAACTTTAGTATTGTTTCGAGGTACATTTAATTCAATTACAAATTTTTTTTGAATATGGTTAGTGAAATGGAACGTAAATGTTTTTTATTTTGGCCAAATGCCAATTTATGGATGTCTAACCAATTCTTGTATTTTATTGAATACTAGCAGAATCTGGCATGAGTTGTCCTGAAAAAAAAAAAAAATACATATCGCAAATATATTCTTCATACTCCAATAGATGTGCATACTAATTTTCATGCATATCGTTTGAACGGTATATACGATGAAATGTTGCAGCACCCTCTGGTGCAAGTAACAATAAAGTGAATGGCGTGAACCTATTTTCCATACTCGACTACATATTATTACCAATTTTCATAGCAGTTGGCTGAATGGCATAGAAGTTGATATACTGCAGCACCATCTACATGTTTCAATGCTGTCCCCTTTGATTCACAACTAAGAGGATAGCATAGAAACTTTCTCCACGTTTTGACAAACACACCTAAAAATCATTAAAATCGGTCCAGCCGTTTAGGAGAAGTTCAGTGACAAACACACGTACAGAAGAATTATATCGATTTCAGCGCCACCTACCGGGTCCAATTGTGAATCTAAACCATACAATGACCCACTCAAACACACGCAAAAAAATTTCATCAAAATCTGCCTCTGAACTCCTCCTAAACGGCATGATCAACACACGTACAGAAGAATTATATCGATTACAGCACCACCTAATTAAGACTTTCCTAGTATTAATAGAGGCTCTCGAATAAATTAAATTATATTTTAAACTAGCAGAACCCGGCATAAGTTGTCCTATAAAAAAAAAAAATGCAATGTAGAAAATTACATACCGCGAATATATTCATGTTTCAATATACGTGTATACTAAATTTCATTGATATCGTTTGGACGATATACAAGATAAAATGCTGCAGCACCCTCTGGTGGTAAGAAACAGTAAAAATGGATTGGGCGAACCTATTTTCCATACTAGAATACGTATTTTTACCAATTTGCATAATGATTGATTGGACGGTATAAAAGTAGATATACTGCACCACCCTCTGGTGGCAACTTGCAACAAAAGGGATAGCTTAGAAACATTCTCCATGTTTTATCGTACACACTACTACTGCCATACCACATCACTGTGCCTAGAGCTGAGTTTCCCCTCTACAGTGTGGGAATGATGTGGGTGAGAAGTCTGATTGGGCTCTGTGACGCTGTACGGTCTGAGACAGGGACCAACTACTTAAAGTGGATTCCGAACCACTACAAACATCCATGGCACCGTCGGGATTCGAACCTAAACATGTGGTACCGAGCGACAGAAGTCAAACACAAAAATTTCGTCAAAATCGGTCCAGTCGATTAGGAAGAGTTCAGTGACAAACGCATGCCTAGAAGAATATATATATATATATATATATATATAGAGAGAGAGAGAGAGAGAGAGAGAGAGATATTTAGCATTAATTAATAATGTTTAAAAATTATCAATCTCTAAATTTCTTTTTATTTAAAACAATTTCTTTTTATGAAGCCCTGGCGTGGCCAATATACCATGTTAGATTGTCGGTCTGATGGCCAATTGGCTAGCTCTCTGTTTATTGGTACCAGAGGCTCACGTTCAACTGTAGGTCCTGATCAAATTAGTCTAAAGTGTGCACAAAAAAAAAAAGACCATAGAGCGCCATACCAAACCAATAGTTAGAATATTCAGCAAATGAAAATTTATTGAAATAATTTTGATTACAAATTGTTGCATAAATTTAATAAATTGTTTAACACACAAATATTAAATTTTCATTAGGAATATATAAACACAGTGAAATTTTTTAGTACCATATTAAACTGGAAAATCATTTTCATCAATAAAAATAATAAGTTTGATTTTAAAATCTACATCTTGTTTAACTTTCAGATCAGTAAATAACTTGAATTTCAGAGCTTAATATTTTCGAAATAAAATCTCATTAAATTCTCATTTTTCTTCCAAATGCTTAACAGTAAATTTAAATGTAAGCCCACAGTTCGAAGTAATTTTTTTTATGTTTTTGTGAGAAAATTTAATGAATGAGACATTTACATGAAATTACTTTGAAGAAAATTATGCACATTATAATGTGTTTATAAATTTCTTTAAAATATTTCCACATACATAATGGATGTTATAAAAGAACAAAATGACGGCCATGTTTTTTAAATAAATATATTTTACCGTTTTTAAATAACGAATCTTCAAAAAAAATTAGTGATGGTCTCATGACTTTTCTTCATCAAACGGATTTCCATCATACAAACAAAATGCTATAAATACCTTCAAAATTGAGAATATGTTTTAGAACGATTCTATATCAGCACGATCGACTAATCAATTCAAATTTGTTTAGATAAATCTAATGTAATCATTTTACCGCATGATTTTTGAACCTATTGCACGATTTTAACCTTGAAATCCTTGATGACCTTGAAACTATTTATAATTCAAGACAGGTGATTGTTTCATAATTGATTCGTATTTTTAAACATTGATCAGTGAAAACATTTTATTCGGTTTAATAAATGCGATAGGATTGAATCTGATTAAATAGAATTTAAAAAAGTATTCGTCGACGAAAATGCAATTCCAATTTACGTAACAGAGAAAACGTCTAAATATTGAATTATTCAAATGGCAATAATTATGAGCACATAAATAGTTTGTAGCGATATTAAAACTGAATAATTCTTGTAGAGAAAATCTAACTTATATTAAACTAAGACGTCATTTTTAAATACCTGTGCTTATGTTCAATAAAATATTATTTAAAGTGTATTTTTTTTTAAAAGTATTGCATTATTTTTTTTAAATTATTCTACATTCTGTACTGTCAAACTAGTGCCCTCTTATAGCGACCACCCACACCACAATGACTACAATTACTATTCGAATTTCGTTTTCTACGGCAAAAGTATGGGTACATTTTACAATGTGTAACGATTAGCAACTTTTCCTAATATAAAACACACTAAAAGTAAATTAAACTAAAAAAATAAATAGTAAAACTAAAAATGTATGTTTATCTATAATATGGAAACAAATTCTAAGCTAAAATATAATATTCTAAACAATTCCAAGCTTCAATAACATTTATTTAATAAAAAATTAGTTATTAAATTTAATAAAAAAATTAAAATAATGTTCACTCACCTAACTGCATAAAAGTTCAAAAAAAGCATTTTATGTTAAACTAAATTTAGAAAAAAAGTTATGAATTAAAATATTGGTTTATAAATGAATTAGGAATAAAAATATATACTACGATTTTCTAACCCTAAAAATACATTCTAAAGAATACATGAAATAAAACTGTCATGCTTACAAACGCAAAATGATATCGTCTAAAATACATAAATAAAAAGCAAGTATAAATAATAAAAAGAAATAAAAACAATTAAAAAATAAATAAAAAGCAATAAAAAGAATAAATAAAAAGCAATAAAAGAATAAATAAAAAGCAATAAAAAAGAATAAATAAAAGCAATAAAAAGAATAAATAAAAAGCAATAAAAAGAATAAATAAAAAGCAATAAAAAGAATAAATAAAAAGCAATAAAAAAGAATAAATAAAAAGCAATAAAAAGAATAAATAAAAAGCAATAAAAGAATAAATAAAAAGCAATAAAAAGAATAAATAAAAAGCAATAAAAAGAATAAATAAAAAGCAATAAAAATAAATAAAAAGCAATAAAAAGAATAAATAAAAAGCAATAAAAAGAATAAATAAAAAGCAATAAAAAGAATAAATAAAAAGCAATAAAAAGAATAAATAAAAGCAATAAAAAGAATAAATAAAAAGCAATAAAAAGAATAAATAAAAAGCAATAAAAAGAATAAATAAAAAAGCAATAAAAATAAATAAAAAGCAATAAAAATAAATAAAAAGCAATAAAAATAAATAAAAAGCAATAAAAATAAATAAAAAAGCAATAAAAATAAATAAAAAGCAATAAAAATAAATAAAAAGCAATAAAAATAAATAAAAAGCAATAAAAATAAATAAAAAGCAATAAAAAATAAATAAAAAGCAATAAAAATAAATAAAAAGCAATAAAAATAAATAAAAAGCAATAAAAAATAAATAAAAAGCAATTAAAAGAATAAAAAGCAATTAAAAGAATAAAAAAGCAATTAAAAGAATAAAAAGCAATTAAAAAAGAATAAAAAGCAATTAAAAGAATAAAATAAATAAAAAGCAATTAAAAGAATAAATAAAATAAATAAAAAGCAATTACAAGAATAAATAATAAAAAAAATAACTACTTTTAACTTCAAATTCATAAATTTTGCCATTTGCAAATCTCACGATAGATGCAAAAATAAACTCATGGTTACTTCACTTCCCTTTAACAAAATTCCGATTTAAAAAAAAAAATTAATACCAAGTTAATCAGAATCGAGCTGAACAAGATCAAAGTCTAAATCAAAACTTGAAAGCCTTTTATACCTGAATTTTTATTTAATTACAATGCATTGCTTTTTTGCCTCTTTCGCCAAGCTTGTCATTCGATTATTTATCCTTGAAAGCCTTTAAGAATTCATGCAGCGCTTTACTCTTTTATTGTTACATCAACTACAAGAGATAAAAAGAAAAGCAGACTAGCAACTTTCACTTAATTAAACTGGAAGCTCGAAATCTTTTGCTTATTTTGGAAATCTTATGCAAATACTTCCCTTTTTGTAGCCGAAAAGAACATTTTCGTTGATATTCTTTTTTTTGCTCACTAATAAAGAATTTCTAATTCCAATTAAATTAAGAATACTTTTTTTTGTTATTCGCAATTAACGATAAATAAAGGACTTTTAGTATGATCAGTTTATTTAAAATATATTAAGGATAAATTTTTAAATGGATTTTAGAAATTCTTGGTATTTAATTCTATGTAAGCTTTTATTCAAAAATATGCAAATTTATTTATAATAAAGTGCTTCACAAATTATAATAGATTCAATATGAAAAGTAAACATTTTACTTTTTTTTTTTTACATTTAATAGTAATAGTATTAAACGTTGACGAATGTATTTAAATAAAATATATTTTTTTTTAAACTAAATAGTATTTAAAAATTAGAAATTTTGAATTGAAAAATTAGAAATTTTCCGAATTGATGTTAATCAAACGATAAAGTTATGACTATAAATTGATTAACCAAATAAATATAAATAACAAAAATAAATAAAAACCAAGAAAAAACAAAAATAAATAAAAACCCAAGAAAAACTAAATAACAAAAATAAATAAAAACCCAAGAAAAACTAAACAACAAAAATAAATAAAAACCAAGAACTAAACAACAAAAATAAATAAAAACCAAGAACTAAACAACAAAAATAAATAAAACCAAGAACTAAACAACAAAAATAAATAAAACCAAGAACTAAACAACAAAAATAAATAAAAACCAAGAACTAAACAACAAAAATAAATAAAAACCAAGAACTAAACAACAAAAATAAATAAAAACCAAGAACTAAACAACAAAAAAATAAATAAAAACCAAGAACTAAACAACAAAATAAATAAAAACCAAGAACTAAACAACAAAATAAATAAAAACCAAGAACTAAATAAAAAATAAAAACCAAGAAGAAATAAATAGCAAAAATAAATAAAAACCAATTAAAAAGACATAAATAATAAAAATAAAGAAATAACTACTTTTAACTTTCAAGTCATAAATTTTGCCATTTGCAAATCTCTCGATAGATGAAAAATAAACCCATACTTACTTAACTTTTGAAAAATAAAATTCCGATTTAAAAAATAAATTCATTAAAACCGAGTTAATCAGAATCGAGCCGAACAAGATCAAAGTCTAAAGCCAAAACTTGGAAGCCTTTTATACCTGCATTTTTATTTAATTACAATGAATTTTTCTTTTTTGTCTTTCTCCAAGGCTGGTAATTCGATTATTTATCCTTGAAAGCCTTTAAGAATTCATGCAGCGCTTTACTCCTTTATTGTTGCATCAACTACTAGAGATAAAAAAAAAAAATGGACAAGCAAACTTTCACTTAATTAAACTGGAAGCTCGAAATCTTTTGCTTATTTTGGAATTCTTATTCAAATACTCTTTTCTGTAGCCGAAAGAACATTTTCGTTGATATTCTTTTTTCATTCTAATCAAGAATTTCTAACTCAAATTAAATTAAGAATACTTTTTTTGTTACTTGCAATTAACGATAAAATAAAAGACTTTTAGAGTGATCAGTTTATTTAAAAGATATTAAGAAAAATAAATTTTTAAATGGATTTTAGAAATTCTTGATATCTAATTCTATATAAGTCTTAATCCAAAAAAAGTATGCGAGCTTATTTATAATAAATTGCTTCACTAATTACAATAGATTCAATATGAAGTAAATATTTTACTTTTTTTTAAATTTAACAGTAATAGTATTAAACGTTGACGAATGCATTTAAATAAAATATTTTTGTAAACTAAATAGTAATAAAAAATTAGTTGTATTGAAATTTTCCGAATTGATGTTTGTCAAACGATAAAGTGATGACTATAAATTGATTAACTAAATAAATATAAATTAACCAAATAATATAAATAACCAAATATAAATAATAGCCATGAAGAAATAAATAACAAAAACAAATAAAAAACCATTAAGAAATAAATAACAAAAATAAAAACATGAAGAAATAACAAAAATAAATAAAAACCGTGAAAAATAAATAAAAAAATAAATAAAAACCATTAAATAACAAAAATAAATAAAAACCATGAAATAAATAAAAAAATAAATAAAAACCATGAAGAAATAAATAAAAAAATAAATAAAAACCATGAAGAAATAAATAAAAAATAAATAAAAACCATGAAGAAATATAAATAATAAAATAATAAAAATTACTACTTTAAACTTTAAATTCATAAATTTTGCCATTTGCAAATCTCACGATACATTGCAAAATAAACCATAACTTTTGAAAAATAAAATTCCGATTTAAAAATAAATTCATTAAAACCGAGTTAATCAGAAACGAGCCGAACAAGATCAAAGTCTAAAGCTAAAACTTGAAAGCCTTTTATACCTGCATTTTTATTTAATTACAATGCATTCTTTTTTTCTCTCTCTTTCGCCAAGCCTGTCATTCGATTATTTATCCTTGAAAGCCTTTAAGAATTCATGCAGCGCTTACTCTTTTATTGTTACAGCAACTACTAGAGATAAAAAAATGGACAAGCAAACTTTCACTTAATTAAACTGGAAGCTCGAAATCTTTTGCTTATTTTGGAAATCTTATGCAAATACTTCCCTTTTTGTTGCCGAAAAGGACATTTTCGTTGATATTCTTTTTTTTTCGTATTAATCGAGAATTTCTAACTCAAATTAAATTAATACTTTTTGTTATTTACAATTAACGATAAAATAAAGGACTCTTAGTATGATCGGTTTATTTAAAATGTATCAAGAATAATAAATTTTTAAATATATTTCAGAAATTCTTGCTATTTATTTTTACGAAAGTTTTTTTTTTTTCGAACAAATATGCAAATTTATAATAAAGAAATAAACTGCTTCACTAATTACAATAGATTCAATATGAAAGTAAACATTTTACTTTTTTTTTTTTAACATTTAATAGTAATAGTATTAAACGTTTGCGAATGGTTTTAAATTGACTAAATATCCATTTTTTAAACTAAATACTAATCAAAAACTTGTTTGTATTGAAGTTTTTCGAATTAATGTTTACTAAACGATAAATTGATTAACCAAATAAATATAAATTATTTATTTGGTTAATCAATTTTATCGTTACTTTTTAAACCACGTTTTGAAAATTTTAATAAAGAAATAAAAGGTTTGATAAAATTTTTAATTAAATAAAAATGCTAATTTTCTTCATAAAAAATTTAAAAAATTGATTTTTCTGAGGAGAAAAAGTTCTAAAAACGAAATAAAAAAAAAAAATTATAAATAAAATTATTTACATATTAAATGTGAATATGGAACAATTTAAAACTAATTCCACCATAATATTGTAGCAAAACAAAATACTAAATAAATGTTTTAGCAATTATTTATGAATTTACAAAGAAATAGTTTATCTAAAATTAATAATTAGAATTTCGAAGTAAAAAAAAAAAAATTAAACTGAAAATTCAAATTCCATTTCAAAGCATTTAAAATATTGAAAAAAATATATTTGAATGAATAAATAATGAAACGAATATCTTCATTAAGTTACAACTTTTTTAGATCAATGAATTATAAATTAAGAACGAAATAATTAGCAATAGATATTAATAGGACTATTTTTTACAAAAATCAGGCTTTTGTTATAAAGTTATTTCCTCGAAACCAAACCTTCCTACAAACGTTTTTTTTTCTTTTTTTTGCCGAAATTGAGAAGTATTCCATTTTGGAATTTCTACATAACTGTCGTATTATGGGCTCTATAAATTTGAATTAGTCTATAGTTATCTCTTCTGAGAGATTGCAAACAAAACATAACTTGAATTTATGTAAGAAACTTCATTAATTGAGATTGTGTTTACTCTAATTATTATACTTTATTACAATTGAGGTATTTTTTTTAAGACAATAAACACGAGATTAGTGTAAAGAGAGCTCTTCAGTACAAGAGTATTTTACTATTTTAAAATTAAGAAATGGCGATGAAACATTTAAATTGAGCCATTCCCCACTATCCCTTTAATTAAGAAATCAATTTATCTTTCTCAAATTTGTTTTTAAAAATAAAAAAAAATTAAAATGCTTGCTTAAAAAAATGTACAAAATTTTCAACTGAATAAGGGAAAAACTAAAAATTTTATTTTGCCTGTTAAAAAAAAAAAATATTCTATTACAAGTATACTGATGAATGAATGAAAGTATTTTTAATATTTTAGATAGATTTTATCATCAGCATAGGTTACAGTGTAATTCTCGTTTTTCATCAGTGTAGGTTACAGTTCATTTGAAGTACTATTTTTAGATCAGGTAAAACGACCTTGAATTAATCAATTGATTTTTGTTGATGTTCAATAAGTTACCCTGATTTATATGTTAAAAATACCGAGGTTAATGGTTCGAAAATATGCAAATAAGTCCTACGAGATGGTTTTCTTTTTCTGGGTTGTGACAGTAGATCTACTTCCCCGTAGTGCACTCTGGTAACGTCCTAGGCGGCTAAAAGATCTACTACTATCGGCATGCATCAAGGCTCCAAGAGTGATTACCTTCGTGTAGGCCCGCTCTGTGATTTGGTTTGCCACTCTACGGTCATCTTGTGCCCACGAGGGCTAAACAGACCAGGACCTACAGTTTAAAGTAGATTCGAACCACTCACAACACCCATGCCACCGGGGGGATTCGTACATGGAACCTGTGGTACCAAAAGCCAGAGCGCTAGCCAACTGGCTACCAGGTCCACAAAAAGCGAGATCACTCGATGGCGTTTGGGATGTTCAGCATCTTGCCTAATCAGTCGAACTATTTGGTGGGAGTTTACAGGGCTTTCTCCCATACGATACACAAATGCAGGGTAGTTCCCCTAAAAGCCCTCCCGAAGCACTGTCCTCTTCAGTGACACGGAACCAAGTCAGACTTCTACCTAAGCGAGCTCTATCACAACAGAAACTGCCTCACTCCCTTTTACCTTCTATGATATCACACGGGTTCATGACCTTGATCCAGACCAGGGGTGGCCTACCCGCAGCGCGCCTCGAATATTTCTCCGGCTCGTGAGATTTATCACATTTTTACAAAACATATTTATTTTGTAATGGCCAAAGTAGTGAAAACTAATGTATGAACAAAATACATTATGTGTACATCGCTATATTCAAAAATTAACTGCCGAAATGATGAGAAAAAATTAACTTTGATTTTAAAATAATATTCTTTCGAATACAGGACAGATATTGCCGGTTTTATTATCGAGTTTACAGTCACGAGTTCGCCGAATAATCAAATTACATTTTGCGAACTCATGATGTGCACGCATCTTGGAACATCTATGTTTGTATATTTCATGTTTCACTTTAAGTGACCTCAGTGCTGCAGTGACCATCCCTAGATATACACACAGCCGATAGATAAGTTGTTGATAGTAGAGAAAAACCAGACTCTTAATTAAAGTTGTTAGCGATTTTGGTTCTCCTTACACCTGCGAATCTTTTTTTTTCTCTGAAAAAAATTGACTAAACACAAAACACGCTCAAACAAAACGGATGCAACACCCATCACAATGTGCAAATACCCAAATGGAGACCGATTTGCAAAAGCTAAGTGAAAGAGTGGAGAAACAAATATCTCACTAGTAAAATAAATGTTTTAATGATTTCATTTTTTTTTTTTCGTTCATATTTATATATTTTTTTTATTTCATTTTTAGTGTTATATATTTCTTTACAATGGGCGTTTAGTATCATTATTATATTATGTACTTATGTTTACATTTACAAATAATAGTAAACACAAAAATAACTGATTATGTTTCACTTTTCTCTCCAAAAAATGTCTATAATTGGTCTAAATCTAATAGGGGGATATATCATTTTATATGCGGCCCGCGGAGTTATGACGCATTTTCAAAGTGGCCCGCAAGATCATTTGGGTTGGCCACAGCTGCTCTAGATTTTGCTGTCTATCAAGTGGGATAAGATACAACAGGGTTGGCATTTGCGAATTCGAACCTCTCCAAATGCTAATTTAAAATTCATGGAAGTTTAATTGTAAATGATATGGAAATCGTATGGTGAAACTTTTAGGAGGATTCGAACAGGTAATTCATTTTACATATGCTTCCCGTACTACGTTAAAAAAGATAAATAGAGCAATGAACTGTGCAAACAATAAGATAATGGATGAGAAAAGTTATAAAAGACCAGAAAAGGAAAAAGAAATTGATAATTTTATCTGAAATGTACTGTACGTATTATTCCAGCATTTTAATTAGGAATTAAGTATTTCACTACCTTAAGATTTACATTATTTGCATACAGATTCGCAAATATTCTTTGAAAATTCAAATTAACAAATTCTATACTTCTACTTGACGAGATGTAATCCTTTCAAGCACGAGAAAATCTACGCTGGCAATTTGCCAAGAACGTCTCGTTTCTGATGAACAAGATAAAAAAAAAAAGAAGATAATTAAAAAGTTTTTCTTCACAAGTTGTGTATTTTGTCAACCCAAAGAAATTGAGATAAAACTTTTTTTCCTCTCACGCCGATATTGAAAGTTTCTTTGTTCAGTAATTTAGTTAAAAATTGACCGTTGACAATTTGATCGGACTAATGTATTTTCTATAGATTTTGTATCAGATTAAGACTACAGATTTATATGTCAGAGTTTTTATATGATTTAAGCAGTGAAAATATTTTTTTCCTGTGAAAATATTTGACAAATTAACAAAAACCCGATTTGCTAATATTCCTATAAAATTTGAAAACTTTTATTTTATCTTAATTACTGAAACTCCTGAACAGTAAAAGTGCTCCACCTAGTAAAACATTAAAAAAGACCCCATTTGTGGTTGATAACGTACGCAGCTGGTGAGCATTAAGGTTAAGGTTCAATCCGCTGGCGGCTTTGTTGTAGACACTATTTCAAAAACAGAGAAGATTCGTAGTGATGCTCAACATTTTGCCTCGTTAATTGAATTACCTAGTGGGAGTTTTCCGGGATTTCTCCCATATAATACGACAATGCGGGGTAGTTCCCTCTAAAGGTCTTCCCGGAAGGCACTGCCCTCCTTCAGCGACACGGAGCAGAAGTCAGACTTCTACCTGCGGGTGCTCCATCACAACAGAAGCTGCCCTTCTTTTCCTTCTTGCATGAGAACACGAATTCACGGACTTGGTCTAGATCAGGGGTCTCCAAACTTTTTCGGTCGCGGGCCAAAAATGGGGAAAAAAATTTTGGCGGGGCAAGAAAAGTTTTCTAAAATTTTAAAAACAATATACAAGTATTACAATTTAAATATGTTAATGAGCAGGATGAAATCGAGATTTCATTTTTAAAAGTTCCTTATAGTGAGGTTCTCACTATAAGGAATCAGGCTAAATGATCATCTGTCAGTCTACTTCTGACATAATTCTTTCCAAGATTCATAGTTGAAAACACTTGTTCACATGTATAAGATGAAGCAAACACAGCACTGATTTTCTGGCCGTGAGATTGTGAATTTGGGAAACCTACTTTCGATAATGATTTGTAAAACTCTAACTTTGGCATATTTAGAAACAACTGCTAGAGAAGATTGTTAGAATGTAACTCAATTAATTCAACCTGCAAATTATCTCCGATTGAAAGCTGTCTGGCTTGCTATTTCCGTCGATTTAGGTTTTGTAGAACAAAAATTGAGAAAGTAAAAAGATCATCAGTTTTTGAAAAACAGGAAGAAAAAAAAAAATATTTCATCAAAGTAGAAAAGGAGATGGATATATAATGTATAAATTTATATTTCTTTCAATTTGCCTCGGACCGGAAAATTGAAATTCTATCCGCGGGCCGGATAGAAGCTTCCGGCGGGCCGTAGTTTGGAGACCCCTGGTCTAGATCAGGAGTCGCTAACCCGCGGTCCTTTTGAATATTTTCTGGCCCCTAAGATTTGATACAGTTTTACAAAATATATTTGTTTTATAATGGCCAAAGTAGTGAAAACCAATGCATTAAAAAAAAATTGAATAATTAAAGTATATTCTGCTAATTCATGCTGCGTGCGCAAAGTGAAAGGGTGGAGAAACTAATATTGTACTAGTAAAATAAATATTTTGCAATGATTTCATTTTTTTTTTTTTATTTCGTTTATATTTATAATATAATTTATATTTCATTTTTAGTGTTATATATTTTTTTACAATGTGCGTTTAGTATCATCATTATATTATCCATGTTGCATGCAAGAATAACACTAAATACGAAAATAACTCATTATGCTTTAAATTTTCACACCAAAAAATGTCTATAGTGGGTCTAAATCTAACAGGGGGATATATAATTTTATATGCGGCCCGCGATATGATGTATTTCCAAAGTGGCGCGTAGATCATTTGGGTTGGCCACCCCTGGTTTATAATGTATTCCAAACCACTCGCAAACATCCACGCCATGGCCAAGATTTGAATCTAAAGCCTGTGATACCAGAGGCCACAGCGCTAGCCATTTGACCACCAGATCGCAGCATGCATACACAGGAATGTATGGAAATCGTACGAGAGCTGTTAGGGGGGATTAGAACAGGAAATTAGTTTTAAATATGCTGACCGCACTACGTTAAAAGATAAATAGAGCAATGAACTCTACAAAAAAAAAAAAAAAGATAATTAATGAGGAAAAAAATTATAAAATACCAAACATGAAACGAAATTGATAAGTTTATATGTATTATTACAGCATCTTAATTTAAATATTTCGCTATCTTAAGATTTAGATTATTGTTTGCATACTGATTCCAAAATATTCTTTTGAAATTCAAATGAACTAATTTTGCACTTCTATTTGACGAGATGCAATTCTTTCACGCACAATAAAATCTACGCTGGCAATTTGCCAAGAATGTCTTGTTTCTGAAACACAAGGGAAAAAAAGATAAATCTGTGAAGAAAAACTTTTATTTATGCAATTTAGTCAACCCAAAGAAATTGAGATAAGAACTTTTTTTCTCTCACGTCGGTGTTAAAAGTTTCTTTGTTCAGTAATTTAGTTACAAACTGACCGTTGACAACATGATCAGACTAATGTATTTTCTATAGATTTTGTATCAGATTGTGACATCGGATTTATGTCGGAGATTCTATGATTTAAACGGCGAAAATGTTTTTCTGTTAAGATGTGACAAATTAAACTAAAATGAAACTTCTGAACAGTAAAAGTTCTTCATCTAATAAAACAGTAAAAAAGCCCGACTAGTTTCTCAGTGACAGTAGATCTCCATCGGTGAGCATTAAGATTGAGGTTCCATCAGCTAGTGGCTTCGTTTCGATGTAGTCACTGTTTCAAAAAACGAGGAGATTTGATGGCGTGTAGGATGTTCAGCATCTTGCCTCGTTCGTCGGTCTACCCGGTGAGAGTTTTCCCGGGTTTTATTTCATTAAAACCATGGTGAAAAGGTAATTTAAAGCTTAAGTATTAAAACGTTACATAAATTAAATATTGTTTCAGTTACTTAAAAATCATTTTTCTACGTTTTTAAAACGATTAATCCAATACGACCGTAAAAATAATGGAACGCATTATAAGCTATTATAACTATAAAAAAAAAAAAGGACACATTATAAATCATGTTTAAATAAAAAATCTAATTCAATTTACATAGTTAATTTATGAAATATTGATATTTTAAAAATAATCCATTTTTAGATATATATACAATTTGAAAAAAACTTTACAACTCGTATTTTAAATATATATAAATATAAGTGCGACAGTTTCTAAATTAAATAAATAATTCAATAAACGATTTAAAATAGCTTCTGTATATTAGTGAAATATGAAAAATAGCTTAAATCTGTAAAAAATGTTTTATTTAATCCTCATTTAAAGTTTTAATGATTTTTAACGCAAGATAATTTAAATCGAAGAAATATTATGAAACAATTTAAAAATACCTCAAAATGACATTTACTTATATAAAAAAAAGGCTGTTTTAAAAGAGTTTTTTTTTTTAATCAAGATTGCAATTTCCCACAATGAGACATTCCAAAATATTTATTTTTTTCAAACTTTTCATATTTAGAATGCTGATCGACAAAAGAACAAAGTTTTTAATCACGTGGAGAAATCCAGACGATAATTTTGTTTTCACTTCACTTGAAAGGAGACGAATATTGAAATATTCTGAAAACTACAACACAACTCCTATCGAAACTGGGACATATTTCAGACGAATCGATAACGCAAAAGAAAGATTTCACAAATTAGAACGTACAAAATTCCAGGCAGTGAAATTCCAATGTCAAAAAAAATATAGTCTGCCCCCGCAACATTCCTCACTTCATGTGGTAGTTTCGAGATTATTCTATTCTTAAATCATACGCCTTTTTAGTTTATTATACTTGTTTAGTGGCAATTATAATAATTTGCATTCTGCCTATATGGTACGTTTAGAATTTGTAAAGGCTATGTCACAATTTATGTCGTATTAGTTATAGCTGGCAATAAAAGATTCAGTTAAATATACGAATTATAAAATGCCCCATTTTTCAAAATAAATAAATCTGTTAGTTGTTGAAATCTGCTCGGCAAATTTCAACTTATGTGTGAACATTCGAGAACGGATGAATAAACTCAGGAATATGCCAACGTTTAATAATGACCGAGATATAGAAGCAATTGATTGGAATATTACAAGAATGGCCAAATTCATGTTACATGAATATGAACTTGGTTCAAGAATTTCATGAAGAATGAGTAGATCAAGAACTTCATAAAAATGAAGAAATTGTTCAATTCAACAAGAAACGTTATCTCAATAAAAAGAATATATCAAAGTTTGAAAATTCGTCGTGAATGAAGAATGAAATATTCCCAATTCTACAAGAAATGTTATCACATTTAATAAACAAAAGAATACATCAAAGTTTGAATATTCTAGGTATAAATGAAGAAAGAAGTATTTCAAATATAATAAGAAGCACTATACAGCTCAATAGGCACGAGAAAATGGCCAAAAGTGATAAATGTGAAATTCAAGAAGAAGGAATTGATCAACGCACCACGAGTACTTATAGCCATTGGATATACAAATGTTTAAAATCCCAACCCAAAACATGAAAAGTGATTCAAAACCATACTACAAAAACACTTCAGCAAAAGCCAAATTCTTCAGAAAATTCCATAAGACTAAAGCTATTCATGAAGAATTTCCAAGAGTTAAGGGGCCCAAAGTACCATTTTCCGCCAAAATTTGTAATGGAGTTTCATTTGCTTGGCCCCCATTTTCAGAAAACGTCACGGACCCCTAACCAGGACAACACCATGTTCACACATAATAAAAAAAAATTTACAATAATTGATGAATCATAATTTTTTGTAACAGATCTATTTCATAATATTACAATGGTCGTTATAGCAAACAAATTTTAAATATAGGTTGGTTTTTTTTTATTATATAATGATTTTTTTTTTTTTATCATTGATTCAAATTACACTTTATTTCTAAAAATGAAATAATGTCAGGTTATCGAAGACAAATTCGGTGACGGTATAATTCATTAAAAATAATAGATACATAATACATGTAGAAATTGAATTATCTGTTGCATTTATTGTTAAAAATCTGTCGATAATTGCAGGTTTTTGTATAAGAACCCAGCTATAAATAGTGTATGCTAATGAATTATAAAAAGGCTTGGTTCGTCGCTCTACAATCATTTTGTGTACACTTTGGGTTAATTAGACCTGGACTTACAGTTTAACGTGGATTCCGAACTACTCACAAATATCTATGCCACCACCAGGATTCGAACTTGAAGCCTGGGGTGTGAAAGACCAGCGTTGGCCAATTGGCCCCCAAGCCTCTTAATAAATTATAAGGAGGATTTAATATTGTAAATATACATTTTTGTATTTAGTTTTTGAAAGAATTTCAAGTCTTCACTAGACGACTCTCATTCGTGGCCCAAAAATATGCCCAATAGGATTGCAAAAGGTTTCAAGCTCGAATCCTACTGAGGGTCATTCGTTAGAATCACTGCTTACAAGCCCGACTCGTGCCTCCGTGGCTGCGGGCGCTGCTGGTGAGCTTTAGGACAGAAGTTCAATCCGCTGGCGGCTTTGTTGTTGGCACTGTTTCAAAAACCCCGAGGAGATTCGATTGCGAGCGTTTGGGATGTTCAGCCTCTTGCCTCGTGAGCCGGACTACCTGGTGAGAGTTTTCCGGGTTTTCTCCCATACAATACGCAAATGCGTGGCAGTTCCCACTAAAAGTCATTTTGAAGGCACGGCCTTCCTTCAGCGACAAGGTTTTGGTTGATATTCGATAAATTACTCTGATTTATATGACGTTAAAAATGGTTCAAATACATGCAAATGAAAGTATTAGTAGTTAGTGGACTTTTTTTAATAAAAAAGTCAACTAAACCAAAAGAGGTAGTGGTTTGGCTTGTCGCTCTATGGCCATTTTGTGCACACGTTAACTAATCAGACCAAGACCCACACTTTAACGTGGATTCCGAACAACTCACAAACATCCATGCCATCGCCAGATTTTGAACCTGAAGCCTGTGGGACATATAAGGACAGAGCTTCAATTGGCCATCAGGACATGGTTAACATTAGAGAATTTGGATACTTCTAAATCTGAATTTAAAAAGTTGTTAATGAAAGAGTGTTCATGTACATCCTACAATGTTAAATTTGTTAATTAGTTTTTAACAAGCAAATTGCCCAAAAATGAGATCAAATAAACTATATGTTGAAAAAGTATACAAGGTTGTTTTTTTTTTTTTTTTTTTTTTGGAAAGCTTTACATAAAAAGCTTTTTTTTTTTTCTTAGTGATATTGAAAAGGAGGAGGTAGAAAGGAAGGAAGGTAGTTTCCTTACCTGCTGAACAAGAAACGGAAGAATCCATTGCTGGAGGCCCGCTCCGCTGGAAGGTCGAGGAGCAGTTCCTCCTCCCGGAAAGTCCAGACCTCTGCAAAACAATCGGAAAAAGAGGAATCGATTAGGCCATCCCCCTCCATTCAATTCTATCTGCTCGAAGAATCGATTGGGGCACACTTTGCGGTCGGAAACCAACATTCGGTGCTTCAGTTCATTGAGCGCTCTTTCAGCATGTAAGCGGGCTTGCAATGAATATCTGCTCAACTCTTGCAACAACTTAACGTTTTTATGCTTCAGTTTCCGTCATTCACACTATACATAAGAATGCTCGTAGGTCAATATTAATTGATGTTTTTATATCAATATTTGGACATTGCCATAAATTGAATTTAAACTATGGTTTAATTAAATTCGTTATGGCAAACTGTGGCTTGATTGCCATAACTTGAATTTAAACTGTGGCTTGATTGCCATAACTTGAATTTAAACTGTGGCTTGATTGCCATAACTTGAATTTAAACGGTGGCTTGATTGCCATAACTTGAATTTAAACTGTGGCTTGATTGCCATAACTTGAATTTAAACTGTGGCTTGATTGCCATAACTTGAATTTAAACTGTGGCTTGATTGCCATAACTTGAATTTAAACTGTGGCTTGATTGCCATAACTTGAATTTAAACTGTGGCTTGATTGCCATAACTTGAATTTAAACTGTGGCTTGATTGCCATAACTTGTATTTAAACTATGGTTTGATTGCCATAAATCTTATGGCAATCAACGGAACTTATCTTTTAAAAGTTTTATTTTGAAAATCTCAAACATAAGTAATTTACATTCTATGATTTTTTAATTATTAATTGTTCCTAACAATCAAGCAATATCCATTATAAATTATTGGTTAATATATAATTTTTATAATGAAATTCATTGATTTAATAATTATTAAGTAGGCACATATATATACATAACTGGTATGTATCTCAAGTTTCATGTAAATATGATTTATTGATGCATACACTAACATTTCCGTTGTTTTTTTATGCGCATTAAAATTATATTTATTATTACTTATGTTTTCTTTCTAAGTGAAATGTAGATTTTTAAAACGTGTAGTAATAGTAAAATAACGAGCGAGCCCTTATTCAGAAGAAAAGTTGGAAGTCAACATCTGCCGTCCTTCACGTACTACATTTGGCGCGACATCGCCGTTGGCACATTTTTCAGCAAATATTTCCACAGAAACACTAATATATCCATTTAATTTAAAAATTTTACTAATATGATTCATTTCAGTGGTTTACATATGTAATCAATAGATTTATAAATGGAAAATATGCAGCTATACACAAATTTCACTTAGGAAAAATTAATGCATAAAAATAAAATGCTTTTGATAAATTATACAAATTGGTATGCAATAATAGACACACATTTTACGGGGTAGAATTGTCAGCCCTAAGACCGGAACCTAGGGTTTAAAGTTCATTGATTCCGAATTCCAACCATTCCTATTTCATCATCATTTTCAGAACAATTTAAAATGTTTGAAAAATGTCGCTGTATATTTATCGCACAGCAACAAAAGACAGCGTAAGTTGGTCTGCCGTAAGTAGTAGCTAATACTCAACTTCGTTAAGATCTTCCAATTATTCTAAACATGAATGTCCTGGGAGGAAGTTGCATCAACTATGGTATTTTCAAAGCGCTTTAAAAGCAGAAGAGGTTGACGAAATCTTCCCATTCTTAAGAATTACTAATTAAAATAAATAAGAGGAATATAACATTTCAGTCAGAGCACTTTAAAGTACATATTTTATAACTGAGGACTATATATGACGATATATGAGTATTTAATTTCTTAAATAGAAAATTCTACATACAGCTGAATTGGCAGAACGTGATTATTGAATTTAAAAAATCTGAATTATAATGAAATGATAAGACTTAAAAGCTGTTTAAAATTCTTTGAAAAGTGTGTAGTCAATCAATACAAAAAAAGATTTTTTCATTGGAAAAAGTTTTGGTCGAAAATTTTAATATTAGGTTGGCAAGAAAGAAAACAGAAATCATTTTCTTGCCAACCCCAATATATCGGCTCCTAAAATAGTCCTTAATGGAAAAATTTCTCAAACATCTATTATCTTACTTTTAGTACATTTTCTTCGCTTGGAGCTAAAGAAAATTTTATAGAATTCAGATATTTAATGGAGAAGTTACCGATTGAATACTGTACATTTACCGGTCACTTCCAAAGAACATTCCACAATATTGGTAGTAACTTAAAAACATAAAACATAACTTGCAAAATTCAAATTAATATTTTGTCACAATTTATGATTAACCAAACTATTGTCTCATTCTTCAGCAGCAATTGAGCGCATACATTTCCTAATGAACTACAGAAAATATAAACAGATGAATATTTTGAAAGCAAATACAATAAAAGGTCGAATTCCAGCAAAACAAACAACCAGTTGATGCAATAATTATTGTACAACAATTGAGCTATTAATCAATAATATAATCTCAAAGTCAAATCAAAGATATTTAAAGAGTGGAAGATCAGAAATGCAATGACGTAATGTATGACGCAAGGATGACGTAATGATGGATATCGGCGAAAAGAAGAACTGTTAGAGTAACAGTTAATAAAAATAAATATTTAAATAAATTTAATATATTCTTTTTCTTTCCATCTTGGACTTTAATGTTCCGATTTTTGAAATTTTACCATCTTAATCTTTGGTTTCGATAAAACCCGTATTAGCAGTCATTCCATTAATGATTAAAATTAACAAAAAATGCGAAACGAAAATTAGTTGAGATAAGGCATTATCTGGAAAGGATCATAGAAAATAGCATAATTTAAAAATTCATCAATTCTTATAAGTTATTCTACGACTCAAACGCAAAGAAATCCTATTAATTGTAAAAAAGATGATCTGCAAATTTAACTTCACATTTTTTTATATAGTAAAATGTAACGTCCCGGCCTATGTTGACCTATAAAGGCTTCAAAAAGAAGAGGGCCACTTTTATGTTCATGGAAATACTTTAATTTTTATTTACAAGCAATATACAAATACAAAATACTGTTTAAAAAGAAATGAAGATTAAAGATATAAATTTGATTCACAAGAGCAATTCATTCCAAAGTTGGAGATTTTCAGAGTTCTAAGACGAACCTCAAAACACGTGGTCGGCGGCAGACTTTAGTTAACACACTACGTGATACATGAAACCACAAGATTCACTTCGTAAACAAGCGGAAAATCCTACCAATTCAGTCACTTCAAAGAAAAAAGAATAACAATACTTCTGATCTACTCATACCAAAACTATCTCCCATCTTCTCCAAAAACCTCCTTTTCATAAAATCCGTCAAAAGTGTGGGGGGGTCAGCTTCCCTCTCTTCTCTTCGAGTAGACATTTCTCTACTCGTGGTCTATCACCAAACACGATAGAACTCATGGTACAGTTCATATTCAATGTGTAGTTGTTTCGACTCATGAAGGTCGCACATACATTAGCTAATTTCCTCATTAATATGACACTGAATATCTGCTATTAGATTTCAGTAATAGGTTGATCTCATTAGTACAAAACACTAATTGCATGTACTATAACTACCCGCAATAAGTTCGCCCGCTGCCATATTTGAGTGACGGGTTTATTATATATAACCATAAAATGTCAAATAGCATATATTCCTCTCTCCTGGGAATAAACGTCAAAACTCTTCCTGTGAAAAAAAAAAAAAAAGCTACACAATATTCATGTAAAAACTAGAAATTTTCGAGATCATAAAAAATTAATGCTGAAAATATTTTTTTAAAAATTAATATCTCTTAATATGAAGCAGTAAATACAGAAAATGAAACAGAATTGAGGTTTTTAGAATTGTAAATGCATGTTTAACTTATTTAGAGAAATATCGGAATATTCATATAGTATGCTATTTTATATTTTTGATATCAAACTTTACTTTTTATTTTTACTTTTATATTATCTTAAATTGATTAGAAATTTGATATCCAGAAAGTCAATGAACACAATACAAAACTGTTCAATAACCGTAAGCCTTTTCACCAATCCCAATCTATTACAGAATCCAGCCGATAGCTTCCCACGTTATCTCAATAAAAACAATACCATCGATGGCGATTAAAACTTTTTTACGATCGGTGCTCGAGATTGTAATGGCATCATTCAAACAGGAGAGTTAGGAGGATTCCTGACAAAGAATTCTATGGGATTCTTCAAAATAACATCAAGCCACCTGCGAGTTCTTTGTTGCTTCTAGTGTAATAGCGGTCGTGGGAGCTGGCATGTGGCGGACTTGTCAATCGGATAGATGTATATGTTGCCGGCGTCACTTTTCCATGACACTTGAAAGAAATCAATGAATAAGGGAGGAAAAGTATTATTTTAGGTTTGCTTTGTCAAGAATCTTCTGTTTGCCAGACTTGGGTTATATTCGCTTATATGTTAGTGAAATATGCTGTAGCATTTTTGTTCTCACTGTAAGAGTTTTGGCATTTCATTCCAGGAGAAAGGAATGTATGTTATTTGACAAATGTATAATAAATCCATCACTCTAATTTAACAGCAGACGAATTTTATTGTGGGTAGTTATATTTATATTATACTAATACATGCAATTAGTGTTTTGTACTAATGAAGACAACCTGTCACTCAAATCCGATAGCAGATATTCGGTATCAATGAGACTCAGGAAATTAGCGGTTGTCTGTGTGACCTTCACAAGTCGAAATCACTACAGATTGAATATTAACTATAATATGAGTTGTTGCATCGTGATAGGTGATCAACCATAAGCTGAGAAAGTGTCTACACCAAAGAGAAGTGAGGGAAGTTGATCCCCCTTCTTCATGGATTATCTTAAAAGTAGTTTTTTTTGTGAAGAGATAGTTCTGCGATGAGACGACCATAAGTGTTGTTTTCATTTTTTTTTTCTCTGAAGTGACAGAATAGGCCGGATTGTCCCCCTGTTTACAATGTGAGCCCCCTGAACAACTTCACTCAAATCTGATATCGCATATTCTATGCCATGAATAAAAAAACTGAAATTGAAATGAAAAAAATTATCTCATGAAATTAGCGATTGTCTGTTTCACCTTCACAGGTCGAAACAATTACAGATGGGATAGACTACGTGATGAGTTGCTGCATGGTGATTGGTCATAGACTGGGTTGAGGAAGTGTCCTCTCTAATGAGAAGTGAGGGGAGTCACTCTTCTTGACGGAATTTCTCAGAGGTTTTTGGCAACTGGCGTACCGATTACGGAGTACCAACACGGGAAATACCCCAAAACCTGCTCATCTTAATTAATAAATGTACTTGGAACTTTAAATGGCTGCTTAATTAATGTTAGTAAGAATTAAAGATAAGTTTCTAAAAATTCAAATTAAGTATGGTATTCAAAAAAAGATAAAAATACTATTTATAAAAAAAGTAAGAAAAAAAAATAAAAAAGAATTTAAAAGTTAAGTTTTAAATTCGGTACAATTAGGACCAGTTGTCGATGCCGTAGACTATTTCAAAAACGTAAACAAACAAACCAACCCTTTGTTTACTAAATCGCTGATTGGGAAATCATGCTGAACGGTGGAGCCAATAGGAGCATCTGAAAGGTAAAAGGTTAATATGTCCCCACAAAAAAAAGACCGATCACAGAACCGTGATTCTTTTTAATTTTATAATTTTTGATTTTCAATTTTTGGTTTTCAATTTTAAAATTTTTATTTTTATTTTTATATTTTTTATGTCTAATCCTTTAATTTTCCTTACAAAAAAAAGGGGTAAAAAGCGTACGATAAAAAAATAAAAGCCTAACTTAATTACTAGTCGGAAAGTCATGAATGAAATTAAAAGCACAACGTAGCAATAAAAGAGAATAGAAAAGGAACAGTTCTGATCTGAACCCTCAACCTCGCGGATCCGAATCTTTACCTCTGCGCCAGTTCATCTAAATTAATGAAAAATCAATTAGTTTTTAAGCCAAAATAATCGTCAGATACACATTGAGATAACTTCTCAATGAGCAAGGCTCACCCCATTACCTGAACTCGCTTGCGATTGTTCAGTGTAACAGTCATGGTGTTTCTTAAGTTTGGAAAACACTCATAGGAGACGTCGTAGACTGCCCGTGGTCTTTTTTTGAAACTTTTCACCCCAGGGTGATATGTTGGCAGACGACGGATTAACTCATTGATAATCTGAGGACATTTTTCAAGAAAATTCTTAGAAATTTTATTATGTAATTAGGAATAGGTTCGCCGTCTAGATCTCTATGGATGATCTTACGACGAACGAACCATGGTGCGTCAGCAATCATAGACAGGTGTTTATTTTGGAAAACCTGGAGTCTCTTTATATTTGTCAGTGAGGTAGAGGCCCAGATAGGACTACCATAAACCAGGATAGGTCTAATGATAGACTTGTAGAGCAGAAGCTTGTGTTTGATCGCAAGCCTACTCTTTCGAGAAATTAGGCAGTGGAGTTTAATACTCGCACCAGTTGCTTTAGCAACTGTTCTTAATATGGGAATTGAATGATAATTTTGGGTCTAGAAACAACCCCAGGTATCTATATGAGGTTTTGGAGAAGGGGAAGAAAACTGTTCTACGACGAGTCGATAAGAAGTGCTTTTTCTGAAAGTGATTGAGGTGGCCGGAGATTACACCTGTTTTCAAAGTGAGCCGCTTATGGTTTCGTCCATCACATCGTGTGATAGTTAAGGTCTGCAGCAGACCAGCGCATTAGATTCGTCGTAGACTGCAGAATTCTGAAAGTCTCCATCCCTGGAGTGAAATGCACTTGTGAATCAAATTACTTACAAAAAAATTAAAATTAAAGATAGAGTTCTGTATATATTTATACACTGAAGTGACAAAAGTCATGGGATACCTCTTAATATCGTGTCGGCCCTCCTTTCGCCCGGCGAAGTGCAGTAACTCTACGTGGTATGGACTCAACAAGTCGTTGGAAGTCTTCTGCAGGAATATTGAGCCATGCTGTCTCGATAGACGTCCATAATTGTGAAAGCGTTGATGGTGCAAGATTTTGGGCACGAACAGGCCTCTCGATGATGTCCCATAAATGCTCGATGGGATTCATGTCGGGCGATCTAAGAGGCCAGTTCATTCGTTGGAATTATCCAGAATGTTCTTCAAACCAATCGCGAACAGTTGTGGCCCGGTGACATGGCGCATTGTCATCCATAAAAAATTGTATCGTTGTTTGGGTACATGAAGTCCATGAATGGCTGCAAGTGATCTCACAAGTAGCTGAACATAAGCATTTCCAGTCAATGTTCGGTCCAGTCGCACCAGAGGACCAAGTCCATGCCATGAAAAACAGCCCACACCATTACGGAGCCACCACCAGCTTGAACAGTGCCTTGCTGACAGTTTGGGTACATGGCTTCGTGGGGTCTGCGCCACACTCGAACCCTACCATCAGCTCTTACCAACTGAAATCGTGACTCATCGGACCAGGCCACGATTTTCCATTCATCTAGGGACCAACCGATATGCTCACGTGCCCACGAGTCGCTGCAAGCGATGTCGTTCTGTCAGTAAAGGCATTCGAGTCGGTCTTCTGCTGGAATAGCCCAAGAAAGCCAAATTTCTCCGCACAGTTCTAACAGACAAGTCCCTTGTACGTCCCAGATTGATTTCTGCGGTTATTTGACGCAGTGTTGCTTGTCTGTTAGAATTTACGACTCTTTGCAGACGTCGTCGGTCTCGGTCGTTAAGTGCAGGCGGTCGACCACTGCGCTGTCCATGGTGGGATGTTATGCTTGAAATTTCATACTCTTGGCACACTCTTGACATGCAGTGGATCTGGGAATGTTGAATTCCTAACGATTTCCGAAATGGCATGACCCGTGCGTCTAGCTCCAACTAACATTCCGCGTTCAAAGTCTGTTAATTCCCGTCGTGCGGTCATCATCACGTCAAAACCTCTTCACATGAATAACTTGAACAGAAATGAAAGCTCTGCGAAAGCACTGCGCATGTATACCTGTTCTACGCGATACTTCTGCCATCTGAAAATTTGCAGATTTATCCCATGACTTTTGTCACTTCAGTGTATAATGCTTGTACATAAAAATTAAAGCGTTCCCATGTACCTGAAAGTGCTCCTCTTCTTAAAACCGTTATAGGTCTAATATAGGACGAGATGTTACAATTGTTAAAAGTAGTGAAATTGTAAATAGCTTCCGATAAATTAAACTAGAACAAAGAAAGAGTAGTTATTATGGTTTCTTAAAAATAATTTCATTTATTAAATACAGTCAATTTTCAATCAACTCTTTTTTTTTCAAGATTGATGCAAGGTAAAAAATTATTTTAATTTCAATCCTAATAAAACCTGGATACAATGTCAATAATCTAACCTAGGCTAAGCTACGCGAGACCAATTATCAATGACATTTGAATCCCAATTATTCAATGTCTTTTCTTAGAAAATTGTATTTTGGTGTAGGGAAGCAAAGAACTTTCCTGGCCGGCCATCACAAATGTACATCTTATCACAATTGCAGCTACAAGCAAACCATATTAAACAGACAGAAGAAAACATTACTCACCAATGCTATCCCCATATTCACAGACGATAGTCCACAAAGTGCTGTTGTCAGCGGCCAACGGTCCGAGGACTTTCACACCATTGTTCCACGAACAGGGTAGGTATCTGGTGGACAAGTGGGTGCCATTCTTCGCGTCTATCATCAACAAATATCTGTCACTGAAAACCATGATGCTTGAACCGTTTGTTGATGATGAAACTTGATTAACCATCAAATCAGAAGGATCTTCCACTTTCCTTTCCCACACTATATTGCCTAGAAGACAAGAGATTAGATTGATTGAACATTAGTCATGTTAAGCCATACCTTTTTTCCCCCAACAGAAAAATTTGAAATTGTAATAAAATATTTTGAAACATAAAATTCAACAATTTCATAGAACTTTTTTTCACTTAACGATAATTTTCATTCTGTTCACGTATGATTTTGGGACTTAAAAATAAACTAATTTTTATTAACTAGAATATTTATTACGAGATTGTTGTAATAAAATTTAGATACGTTTCATAATAAATTTTTAAGAACCAGTTTATGAATAGTTTAAGTATTTGTAGTAATTATTTTATTCTATTTATAAAAACTTCATTGGTGATTTTATTATAATATTTCTAACATAACGCACTTGTATTTGCAAAATTTTACTGTTACACTTATTGCATGCATAGTAATGATCTTAAATAATTTTAGTTAATTATCATGAATATCAAAATAATTTTAAAAATTCTGTCCATTATACTTGCATTTACATAAGAAATATATTAAATTTTATTATTTTTCCACAATGCATTTATAAAATGTATTTTTTAATATATTTAAGTACTGCCCGAAAATATACACACAAAGCATTTTAAAGACTACTTATATGTAATCAATATAATTTAATGCCATCTTTAACAGTCTGTATTAAAAAAAAAATCTGCTCATTTAAAATTCCGCTTTCATAAAAATAATAACTCAATATACCAAAATCTATTAGACGTCTCAATATAAATACCAAATTAATACCCAACAGCCATTACACCAACTTAAGCTCTAAAAAGGCAAATCGCCTTCAGTACATAAGCATCAATATCTTTATTGCTTTTTCGGAACATCAAAAGCATGCCGTACCAATCATAAACAGGAAACTAAACGACGAAGACATACCTCTTTACAGTTCGCTTCTAGCTGGCTTCATGAATTATGCAAGAGAGAAAGAGCTATCTATCCGAAGAAAGAAGAAGTTTTGTGAAGAGCAGCGATATGAATTCTTCAGAGCCGAAGAAAAGAACGATTTCTTAAAGAAAGTAGAATTTTTTTAATAAACGAAAAATGCAAATTTTCTTCTGGATATGAAGGTTATTGCAATTCCCATGATAGAATCCATTCTTTTGCTGATTTTAAATCAATTTTTGGAGAGACTATTATTATATTCGTAAATATTTTTAAGTTTTAGAATACGTGGTGAAAACAAAAAATGATTTTGTTGGTGTAGTTTTATCTTAAAGGCTTGCAAATATATAGTGCTATGAAAATACAGTCAAATATGTTTTTATGCTGTCATTTCTGTATGTGGTTTATAAAAAGAAATTAGTATATTATGAATAAAGCCCGATTCAAAAATATAATTCAGAAAGAAAACAGATGGCTATGAAAACATGCAAATTAAAAAAAAAAGTCCAACATATGACACACGATATTATATCATCCAATTACCATGAACGTTATTAGTGCAAGGTAGTGCTTCATTGTGAGGTTTTAATTTGCATATTTTCTACATGGAACTTTTTATGCGATCTCTAACCCAGCACAAAAACAGGTTTAAATGTACTTTTAAGATAGAAGTATCACACATGAGATTGCTTATACGAAACAATATTCTACAAATGTTTCTTTAACCACAACTCTTCTTTAAATAGAGAAATACGGAAAAATTAATAAGAAATTGATAGTTCTTATACGCGCGTTTGACACGAAGACAAAAAACTGCCATCCTTAGGCGTGCATTTGAAACCTCCATTTAGGATTTTATCTTAAATGAAGACCTACATTTAGTTTTATATATAAAACTTCTAACTCGACGCACCTGAATTTGCAAAAGTTGACTTTAAACTTAATACGTGCATTGCAATGATCTTAACTAGTTATTTATCATGAATATCCAAATAGCTTTATAAAATCATTATACCTGCATTACATGAGTAATATTTGAAATTTTATAAAAAAGTAATTATAATTTTTCCAAAATGCATTTATAAAATAAATTTTTTAATGTATTTCAGTACTATCCGAAAATATATACACTTAAATATTTTAGTGACTACTTGTATGCTATCAATATAATTTACACACCATCTTTTTTAACAATCTGTATTTAAGAAAAGAAATCTTGCTCATTAAAAATTCCCCTTCATAAAAAAAATAATAATAAATCACTATACCAAAAGCTATTAGACGTCTTAATATAAATATCAAATTAATACCCAACAGCTACTACGCCAACTTGGAAAGCTCTAAAAAAAGGCATATCGTCTTCAGTACACAAGCATCAATATCTTTATTGCTTTTTCGGAACATCGGAAGCATGCCATACCAATCATAAACAGGAAACTAAGCGACGGAGACATACCTCCTTTATATTTCGCTTCCAGCTGGCTTCATGAATTATGCAAGAGAGGAAGAGCTATCTATCCGAAGAAAAATAATTTTTGTGAAGAGCAGCGATACGAATTCTTCAAAGCCGAAGAAAAGAACGATTTCTTAAAGGAAGTAGAATTTTTAATAAACGAAAAATGCACATTTTCTTTTGGATATGAAGGTTATTGCAATTTCCTATGATAGAATCCGTTCTTTTGCTAATTTTAAATCAATTTTTTTAGAACTATTATTCATAAATATTTTTAAATTTTAGAATATATAAGGAGAACAAAAATTATTTTATTGGTGTGTAGGTTTTATCTTGAAGACTTTCAAGTAAATATCGCAATTAGAATACAGTGAAACCTGTTTTTATGCTGTCATTTCTTTGTGTGATTTATAAAAGAAATTCCACCCAATGCATATTATGAATAAAAACCTAATTAAAAAATATTATTCAAAAAGAAAACAACAGATGGCTGTCAAATTAACATGCAAATTTTAAAAAATCCATCAGATGATCCACTGATATTACATCATCCCATTACCACGGGGTTATTAGATGTGCATCATCGTGAGGTTTTAATTCCCATATTTTCTACATGGAACTTTTTCATGCAGTCTTTTAAACCCGCAGAAAACAGGATTAATTGTGATTTATTAAGATCGAAACTTAATATATGCTTTGCAATGATCTTAATTAAATGATTTTAGTTAAGATCATTGCAAAGCATATATTAAGTTTCGATCTTAATAAAGTACAATTAATCCTGTTTTTCTGAAATGAATGGTTAATGAATGATTTTAAATGATTTTAGTTAATTATGATGAATATCAAAATAATTTTATAAATTCTGACCATTATACCTGCATTTACATATGTTATAAAATTTCAAAAATATTACTTAAGTAATCATAATTTTTTTCAAAAATGCATTTATCAAATAATTTTTAAATATATTTAAGTACTACCCGAAAATATATACGCTTAAATATTTTAATGACTATTTACATGCAATCAATATAATTTACGTGCCATCTTTTTAACTATCTCTATTAAAGAAAAAAAAATCACTCATTTAAAATTCCCCTTCATAAAAAAAAAAAAATAACTCAATATATCAAAAGCTATTAGACGTCTTAAATACCAAATTAATACCCAACAGCTATTACACCAACTTAAGCTCTAAAAAAGGCACATCGCCTTCAGTACATAGGCATCAATATCTTTATTGCTTTTCGGAACATCGGAAGCATGCCATACCAATCATAAACAGGAAACTAAACGACGGAGACATACCTCTTTACAGTTCGCTTCTAGCTGGCTTCACGAATTATGCAAGAGATAAAGGGCTATCTATCCGAAGAAAGAAGAATTTCGTGAAGAGCAGCGATATGAATTCTTCAAAGCCGAAGAAAAGAACGATTTCTTAAAGAAAGTCGAATTTTTTAATAAACGAAAAATGCAAATTTTCTTCTGGATATGAAGGTTATTGCAATTCCCATGATAGAATCCATTCTTTTGCTGATTTTAAATCAATTTTTTGGGAGAACTATTATAATATTCGTAAATATTTTTAAGTTTTAAAACAAAAAAATGATTTTGTTGGTGTGTAGGTTTTATCTTAAAGACTTACAGAAGTAAAATATTGCTATTAAAATACAGTCAAACTTGTTTTTATGCTGTCATTTCTATGTGCGGTGTATAAAGAAATTCCACCCAATGCATATTGTGAATAAAAAAATAATTCGAAAATATTATTCAAAAAGAAAACAGATGGCTGTCAAAATAACAAGCAAATTAAAAAATCCAACAGATGACCCACTGATATTACATCATCCCATTACCACGAACGTTATTAGATGTGATGTAGTGCTTCATCGTGAGATTTCAATTTACATATTTTCTGCATGGGATTTTTTCCATGGGGTCTCTAAACCCCGCACAAAAACAGGTTTAACTGTATTTTATTAAGATAGAATTAACACACACGATATTGCTCATATAAGTTACAATATTGTAAGGGAATGTTCACTAAGAAAATTCTTCTTCAATAAGAAATAATTACGTAACAATTAATAAGGTAGGTCTTAGATGTGAACCTGAAACAAAGACAAAAAAGGCTGCCATGCTTTAGGCGTGCATTTGACACGACGACAAAAGACAGCCATGCTTTAGGCGTGCATTTGACACGACGACAAAAGGCAGCCATGCTTTAGGCGTACATTTGACACGACGACAAAAGGCTGCCATGCTTTAGGCGTACATTTGACACGACGACAAAAGGCTGCCATGCTTATACGTAGATTTGACACGACGACAAAGGCTGCCATGCTTATACGCAGATTTGACACGAAGATAAAAAGCTGCAATTCTTTGATTTATAAACGTTATTGGGCTAAAACGCTGCGATGCTTTTGACATATATTCAGTATCCATTAAAATGTTGTGCCTCTTTAATATTTATTAATCGTTCTGTTTTTCAAATATTAAATTTTTAAATCATTCCATATGTAACAGTACTGAAAGCCCTCGATTCTCAAATCACTACTGCACACAGAGGTATATATACACTTGGAATTAAAATCCTTAGTTTATTCATAACAAGCTCCTATTCATAGAAAAGGTAAATAATGCAATAAAATAAAATTAATGCATATATTTTTAAGTAAATGATTTAGTTTAGGTGTTTATATCCATTTCTTCAAATTCACAAATGAATTTGAAGAATCATTTGCATCATAAAAACTTATGATATAGCAGCGATTCTCAAACTTTTTTTAACATTGAGGCGCATTTAAAATCCACAAATAATTGTAGGTCAACTGTATACAAATTTCTGAGAAATATGTTATAATATTTAAGTCAAATATTACAGAAACAAAATTAGTTAAAATAATGAAATATAAGATTATTTATTCTTGTGCTTATGAGAAACATGCGCCCGATGTGTCCTGATGATCTCTTCAATGTTTGGCAAACTCATTTCTTCATCAATATATTAAAGATTTCCTTACACAATTCAGATGAGGGTAGAAAATCCTAATCCACATAAATAGGGATGTTGAAATTTATAGCCAAATGTTAAAAAGCGTTTTCAGATATTAAGTTGCACTCATCTCTTACAGAAAAACAAAAGACTTCAAAAAACAAATCATGTTTAATCATCAATTCACTATCAATAAATATAACTGCCTGTTCTTCTATTAATGTTAAACCAAAATCATTTGAAGTTTCCACGACTTATTTATCGCTCTACGGTTATTTTTTGCCCGCTTTTAGGCTAATTAGACAGGAACCTACTGTTTAACGAGGATTCGAACCACTCGCAAATATCCATGCCACCCCAGAATTCGAACCTGAAACCTGTGGTACCAAAAAAGCCAGAGTACTAGCCAATTGACCATCAGGCCTCCCGAAATTTGTGGCACAGAGCGACAGACATTTGGTTTGGTTTGGTTTGTCGCTCTACGGTCCTCTTGTGCACATGAGGGCAAATTAGACCGGATCTGTAGTTTAATGTGGGATTCCGAACCACTCGCAAATATCCATGCCTCCGTTAGGATTCGAATACTGGTAGATTGTCTAGAGATACAAGTATTTAAAATATTGAGCTGCTAAAATATATTGGCCAGATACTGTAATCTGGCAAAAAAATTACAGAGGGAAGTTGCAAAAATATAATTATTTTTCTCTTCAAAAACCTCACCCCATTGTTTACAAGCAGCCATCTGTGCTGTTAATTCTCACTGATACAAAGGTTTTCGAATAAACGCTATTTGAAAGGTCTTGTTTTCATAGAATTTACCTTCTGAAGTACTTGATGTAAAACTTCGCTCAATTTTTCTACCAATTCCTTTGCTATCAAGGCCTTCTTATCAAGAATAAAAATAGCATTCTCATTTTGTTTTTACAAAAGATGCAAGGGTTTTATAACAGTCTACCATTAAAAGAGATCCATCTGTATAAATGCCTATAAACTTCTATGTTAACTGCAATTTATCTAGATAATTGTTTAAAATGTTAAAAGTGTTCTCTGCTTTTTGTAGACGCCTTAATTCTTTGCAAAAAAGAAAATGATTTATTATTTTATCTTCGTTAATGAAATGGACCAATGCCATGAGTTGCGAATTGTTGGTATTAACTGTTGACTTATCAATTTGCAATGCATTTCATTTGAAAACATTTTCATTGCTGCTTCATTTTCTAACATTGTCCATTTTTGCATGCTGTCTAAATAAACAAAAATGCATTGAAAATCACA